>WAAF01014950.1:0-12818 GCA_013400475.1 Tricholaema leucomelas | reverse complement strand
TTTACCTCGTCTATTTCTGTCTCTAACTGTACAATACTGTAACTATCTGCTTGTATATTGTGCCAGCTGTAAATATAAGCTTCATTCATATTTCCAGAGCCGTCTGAGTCTAGTCTGGGTGATTTCTAAAGTGGGGGGGGGGGGGCAGGGAACACCCAAACCACTACATCCTTTTCATCTGAGCCTGAGTGAACCACATTAGCTTGTTAGCATGGCACAAACCTGCAGTGAGTAGTGCTGATTGCCAGGCTAGTAACCTGAACTGGCCTCCTGGATGATCAAATGAGTACTGGGATTAGGATAAGTAGCAGAACCACACACCAGAACTGGCCAGGAGGAGAGAATAACAAGGAGGAAGGTGGAAGTGGGAATGTCCCCCATAAACCAGGAGATTGACTCTGCTGTCCTGGGTAGTCCTTGTCTCAAAGCTAAGCAGACACAGGTAGGGAAGTCCATGCTCCCAGGTCACTGTGGACAAAAGTCTCAGGCTGCTGGCAATGAAGGTCAGGACAATGTCCACGGCAGAGGTCTGCTTGCCTTGCTTTACAATTCCTGTGGGATGAAAACTCCCTAAAATAAGGTGCTCATACCCCTATCACCACAGCAGTCACAGGTTCCTGTGGAAGCATTTCTTGCTGACAGAAGACATGATTTGATAAACATGAGCAACCCATGCTGCAAAGAGTGTCCTTGAGCCCATCTCGGAGGCAGGAACTAAGGCAATCAAACAAATCCCCATGTCCAGCTGCAAGGGGGCAGGATCTGCTGGCCACAGGAGGCTGACCCTACAATTGTTTTCTTTAAGCCTTAACCTATCTGTGCCTTACATGTAGCCTTAAAACCTATCTGTGCCTTCCACATGTACCAATCCTAACTAAGCTGGCTGAATATGCCTCTTCTAAGTTTGGCATAAGACGCTGTATCACCGCAATAAAGGGAGCATGATTTCAACCACATTGGTGTCTGCATCGTGACGCTGGCCGTGATTTTCACCAACAAACGGCGCTCGAACAGTCTGGACCGCCTCGGCATTAGTCAAGGTAGCGATCCCAAATTTTCGTGGAACACGAAGACGGGGACGGGTGACACAGGAGCAGAAGGAGGCATTGTTAGGCGTGCAAAAGCTGGAATCTGGGACCCGCACCCAGACTTCTGCACGGTCGGACCGGTCGCGATGGAATCGGAAGCGGCGGTTCAATTGCTAGCGAGTACTCTCTAAGAGTGGCATCCCTGCTAGCCAGAAAAAACTCTGTGAGTTGATTAAATGGGCTAAGAGTAAAGGATATGTGGATTAATTTCTTGCTAGCCGAGGACACGAATTGATAAACACGAGCAACTCGTGCTGAAAAGTGTCCTTGGGCCCGTCTCGGGCTCAGGAAACCAAGCTGTAAACAATGAGCACCCTACACACAGCTGCAGTGGGCAGAGTTAGCCAGCTGCAGGGGGCTGGGTTAGCCAGCCCCAGAGGCTGACCCTCAGATTGTTATGGTTAAATCAGCCTATGTATGCCTCACATGTAACCCTGTACCCTCCACATGTACCAATGTCAGTTGTGCACGCCTCTTCTAAGAAAGCAGATAAGTCACTGTATCACGGAAATAAAGCGGAGAATGACCACCTAACCACATGGGTGAAAAAAAGAGTCATTTTATCCCAGGTGCTCCACTGTCAGGGATACATGAAAGAAATTCCCCTATTCTTTAGTCCGCGTCAGTGAAGCGACGTTGGTAGCGCCCTAATGAGATACCACTGTCAACGGCGATAAAGCTGGCAAGGCGACTAGGGACCTGGGTCCAACTTGGAGGGGCATAATTACCACGTTAAGAGCAATGAAGGCAGAACAATGGGGTCGCTATGGCTGCTGCGCAAACTGTCGTTGCCACTCCTGCTTTTCTGGTCGGAGCGACCGATAAAGACCCACCAGGCAATACACATTCAGCCGGCAAGGAGCCTTCTCGGTTTGAAAAGTGCTTCAGAGCTACTGTGTTATCACCTGTGAAAAATTTGACGCTGAAGTACGAGAAGGAGGAGGAATGAACAGTCATAAGAGCCTCTCTGCAATTCTTGTCTCTCTGTACTGTGAAACTTTAAGAATATATTTGTGCTGTGCCAAAGAGTAATCTTAAAATCACCTGGGATGTGATAAGCCCTGAGAAGAGTAATGGGAAGCCAGCGGCAGAAGCCTCAAAGGTATTTGAGGAATTTCTGGTTAGCCGAATGCCGTAGAAGTGCCGAGTGATTAACTGCCACCTGAAGCGCCTGCAGCTCGAATTTAACTTTTCTGCAGCTCAAGTTAACTTTTCGGCTGCAAAGATGGAGGATTGGGAGAACGGAGGGGCCAGCCTTCCAGGAGAACAAAGCAGCGAATCTGCTGAGCCGTATAAGCTCTACTTAGGAGAAACTGATTCGGCGATGGAAGCCATGGGAGTCATCGGGCCCATGGGAGGGGCATCCCCCGCAGGATTCGCCTGCAGCACCCCCGCGCCTGCTGGAGTGGCGGGGGCCCACTCCCCGCCTCCCTCCCTCCTCCTTCCTTCTTCGTTCTTTTTCCCCCCCTTGCAGCTTCTGTAGGTTATCTTCTCCGGAGAAGAAGCGCTTTGTTCTTAAAAGGGACAGAGTGCATTTGTGATAGCTATTTTGTGAACTAAAATCCTGATAATGTTTTTAGCTTTGATTATAATAGATCTTAGAGTTTAAGAGTTTACTGGATGAGACGCTAATTGTAATAGGATAAATTTTGGAATAATTTTAGCAGGGTAATTGTAATAAGGCTTAAGTAATTAAAATAGAGTATGTGAAGTGACTGGTAGAATATAATGGAATATTATGGTAAGAGTGGTTTTGTAAGTGTGTAAGTTAATGGTTCTCTTTTTGTGATTTAAGGTTCTTTTCCTTTTCTGGATACCAGGGTATTTTCAAGGAGCTCCATGAATGTAATATTGTCTGGATTTTCTTTGTTTTTCCTCAGTAATGATTCAATGGTTTAATTTCCTTTAGTAAATCGATTTCTAGCATTAATATAGTTAAGGCTAAGAGTTTATAATAGGGATATTATAGGATATTATCAGATATTTTTTCTTAGTTTTGTTTTCTGTATATCAAGATAGCAGGATCAAGGATCATGTAAAAAAAAAAGAAAGAGAGAGAAGGAAGATTTTAAATCCTCTAGTTAGCCTAGAGAATGAATGTGCTTGGGTTTGTTTGATGAGTATCAGCTTGTTATGTTCAGAAGTTTTTTGGCAGTGAGCAGAAGTCTTGCTCAGATGACTGTGCAGAGAAATTATATGAGATATGGTTGGTGTATAGGTTTTGGTCACGCTTTGAGTTAGGGGTTTCGTTCAACCTCTGTTATTAGGGCCAAACCCACTCATTGACAAAGATGGGGAACAACTGTTTTGTTAGCAATGTTTAAAGCACTGTGTTTATCTGTTTGCAAAAGGCCCTGCAAAAGATGAGAAACGGTGCCTTCATCTCAAAGCAAGAGAGGAATTGTGGGAATTAGGTCTATATGAATGGAGTCTGGATGCGCAATGCTGTGACACCCACCGGTCCACTTATGAGCCATGGATATTGTTACATTTTAGGCACTGCAGTTACAAAGGGTGGAGAAGTGTAAATAGCTTTGATCGGGATTTGCACTGGCAGTGTCCAATTTGTCAAAATTGCATAGACGGTTGGACAGTGGAACGGCATCTTGAGGCGTTCCTAGGAAGACTTTTTATCAGAACTGCCAGGAGCAGTAAATAATCCTAATGTTTCGAGAGTATTTGCAGCACAACAGCATTTAACAAATGCACCAAGCTTAACAGAAAACCTAGAAGTAACATATAGGCCATATCTTTTAGCTCTGAAGCACAGTAGACACAGACACAGGTCATAGCACGGGAGTGCGGCGAAAACATCAAAATCCCTGGATTTATAGAGTGAATCTAGAACAGTGGGAGTCAGAGAAAGAAAATTGGGTAATTAGAAAGGCAGAAGGAAAAACAGGAGTGCATTAGGGCTCTTCAAATTTATACACAGGCATTCTTCCGTGATTGTGACAGTTGTCTGGATTTTTGGTTTTTGAATAGCGATTCACTGCCACTTTCTCAGCACCAGAGGTAGCACTGGAAAAGAGATTGGAGGTTATTAGATAAGCTTGGTTATTGGCTAAACAAACTAATGCTACTAGCAAAGCTCTATCGAGTTTATTATTAGGTGTTGACAGCGTTCGACATAACACCTTGTAAAACAGGGCTGCCATCGACCTTCTGCCCCTAGCACAAGACCACGGGTGTGAAGATCTCAAGGAACCTGCCTGATCATCCAGAACTATGCACACCAGCATCCAGCACTTGAAAAATGGTGTATCAAGACTCAAGAAAGAAGACAGATGGAATTGGCTTGACAAGATCTTTAGGGACTGGGGACTAACAGGGTGGCTTAGAAGCCTGGTTGATATGATTGTATATATCATTGTATCTTTACCATATGTAGCACAATGTGTACGAGGTATGATCAGCAGCATAATATCTCCAATATTTAGAAGAAAGGGGGAGATGTTGGGCTTTGAACAGGATTGAGCAGAGTTGGGCAGAACTGAATAGTCTGAAAAAATAAGGAGAGTAAGCAGGATTGAGTAACTGAACTGATAAGGAGGCACAGCTGCAGAGGGGTGGCCTTGGGAGGCTGGCAGAGAAGCTGCTATCTGTAGCTGAGCTGTGAGGAAGACTGTCTGGTCAGCCCTGGGAACAAGCAGTGTTGTGGCTAAGTTGCTGCAAAGGGGGATTAAGGGGGGTAGTTGGTCAGGTCTGCCTCTATGTCTGTGGACAGCCCATTTCTCCTATGTAAGCCTATCAAACGTCCACCCCCCCTGTACCAAACTCCACTATATAGGTATCACCCTTAGCTTCAATAAACGGATTGACCTTTATGCATCACATTGGTGTAAGCCCAGTGTCGCTCCCTCTCCCACACAGCCTAGAAGAGAGGCCAACTTGACACACTGCAATAAATGGAGCACGACTTTAACCACATTGGTGTCTGTATCATGACTCTGGCCATGATTTTCACTGACAGGTTCCCAGAAGACATCTACTCTTATCACAGTGTCTCACAGCTGTCTAGTAAGAGCTCTGCTGTTTTCAGTCTCCATCCTCTAAGCATTCACCAAGCTGTCCTAAGGCAGGAGCTGGGCAGTGCTGCTCTCTGCCCCTTGGAGACGTTATCTGCTGGAAAACAGCAAGCTGTGTGTGAATCAGCTACACAAGTGCCACTATCAGCTGCCTTCACCTGGAGGAGAACTGGCCCAGGTCAGAGGACACTTGCCAAGGTCTGAGTGGCCAAGGGTGATGATTCAAGACTGAGCTGGCATCACTATGTGCACCCATTGGGTGCAGGAGTTGCTTGACCTGTCTGGCTTGGCTCTGGCCAATGTTCTTGCTGAGAATTGAGTCTGGTTCGCAGCCATGGATGGAAGCTGTAATTTCTCAAGCTAATCCTGCAGTCTGATGTTTTTTTTCCTTCAGACCATTACAAGTGTGGTGGTTTTGCACCACACAGACTTTGGGATTTACCCCCAAAAGTAAATGACCACACTTAACGCAGAATTTGGAAGTAAAACGAAATTATTTACAAAAGTAGACTAAATATAAAAGGTAATAAAGGTGTACAGATACATATATACATATACAACTAGACAATAGCTTAGCTACCCACCCTGGACATCCCCCTGGATAAAGACTAGGGGCTGTTACAGCTAATACAATATTATCTCTCCCTGCCCCCAGTCAGGGTTCTTACCAATAACCCAAACAATAGTCAGCAGAGAGTAGAAAGCAAGGTCAGAAGGAGAGACATGAGGAGAAGGAAGGGAGAGCCCAGAACAAGCTGTGCTTCAGATTATACAGGATTTTAATCCAAATGGAAATGGGATAAATGTATCTCTTATACTTTGCTCAGCCCCTTGAGAGTCCATCCTCTTGAACTCTCTCGAGTTCTCTGGGGAAGTTTTATTTATAATTACCAGCTGAGACACCAGTCTTAAAGCAGTAATAACAAGTTAATTGGATCTCCATTACTGTGACAAACCTAGAAGGAAAGTTCCATCATGAGGACAGCAGAACTAAAGGAAGGTGTGGACTCAACACATAACCTCCACCATTTCTCACCACAGCAGTGGCTTTTCTGGAAGTATTTCTTGCTAGCCTTGTTGTCTCCTGGGGTGGTCATTGCATTATAATCTACCTAAGTTTTTCTCAGCTTCACCCCATGGTGCCTCTTCTTAATTATCACCAACAAAATGTCTCCTGTTTTGTTGTGTATAGATGTCCCCAGATGAAGTATATACAGGCTGTTATTTCTCATTACATCCTACCAGTGAAATCAAACAGATTTGATTTCCTAAAATTTGTATGTAATCCCTTTTTCCCCAGGATGGTGTCTTGAGTTCTGTCTGCTCACTGATACATACTGATAACAAGAAGTCCTATAATGAATGCAAGAGGTGTTTTATTACTCTGTCTTTCATGCTTCCTCCTACGGTCAAGGGTTTGAGGACTCTCAGTGGGAACAGCAGAAAGGTCTTTGCTCTACTGTGGAACTACAGGGAGTAGTTAAGCCTCTGAACCTGTAGCTGCCAGCACTGCAAGGCCAAGCATCCCTGTTTGCACTTGCTGCACTAATTGCCAGGCTGCAGTTCCTCTCAACATCCATCTGCCCAGCTTTAGGCAAACCACTTGGAAAGCTGTTCCTTGCTAGTTTGTTAAAGATCTTAGATAACTATGCAGTGGACCAGCTCAGTGAACAGGTTCTTGTAATGTGAGTGCTGCGAACACAGGCTGGATGCTGACAACCCGAATGCTTCTCTAAGTTCCTCTGTGGCTGCCCTTCCTGAACAGCTGCTGTTAGAGGAGAAAGGAACTGACCAGCATCTCAAGGGACCACCGAATGCAAACTCAGGTAATCTCCCAAGACAGCACATCTGTAAGGGGCCACAGCCAGCCCCACCATGCCAGAGTTGTCCCACATGGCAGCCTTGAGCCAGATTGGTGGGTCAGGTCTGAGGCCAACCTGTAGACTTGCAGGTTAGGATTAGGATCAAGACAGCGATAGTGATCAGGGTCAGCCCATGACAAGGTAGAGCCAAGGGCAGGCCAAGCTGGCAGTCTGCCAGTCAGGGCCAGAGAGATCCAGGACTGCGCACAGGCACAGACACATCTGTGAGAGCACTGGAGACAAGCACATGTCCAAAACCTGTTCAGGATCTTTTCTGCTAGCCTATGGACGTGGTCTGCACCACCTTCCATTTTTTAGAGGCATTTTATTTCTAAAATGACAGCTTTGTTTCAAGAGCTTTGTTTACCATTTTGGTGGCCTATTTTTAGTCCCTGTATAGCTTCACTACACCTTTATAGTCCTCATGAGAGGTCTGTCTCCTCTTCCAAAAGTCATAGACTGTTCTTTTGTTCTTAAGGTCCAGCCAAAGGTCTCTATCCAGCCAGGCCAGATGCCTTCCCCATGACTTGTTTTTCAGCAGGCAGGAACGGCCGCTCCTGTGCCTTTCAGACTCCCCTCTAGAAGTATGTGCAGCCTTCCTGGACTCCTAAATCCCTCAAGGTGGCCTCCCAACGGACTTTGTCATTCAGTCTCCTGAACAGGCCAAAGTTTGCCCTCCAGAAATTCAAGGCAGCAGTTTTACTAACCCCTTCCCTTGTTTCCCCAAGAATAGAGTACTCAACCACTTCAGGATTGCTGAGCCCCAGATAGTCTCCAACCATTACTTCCCCTACGAGTTCACCATTCACAAGAAGCAGGTCCAGGAGGGTCCCTTCCCTGGTTGACTCCTTCACCAGTTGTGTCAGGGAGTTATCCTCCACACACTCCAGGAACCTCTGGGACTGTTCTCCCCCTGATGTGTTGCATTCCCAGCAGATATCCAGGAACTTGAAATCTCCCACAAGAACAAGGGGCAGAGATTGTGAGACCTCTCTCAGCTGCTTACAAAGTATTTCATCTACCTCTTCATCCTGGCTGGGTAGTCTAGAACAGATTCAAGCCATGACATCACCCTTGCTGGCCTTACTCCTGTTTCTTACCCACAAGGACTCAACTCTATCATCACCTTCATTAACTTGTATGCTCTCATATCTTTCCCTAACACCAAGAGCCACTCTGCCACCTCTTCTTCCTTGCCTGTCTCTTCCAAAAAGTTGGTACCCATTGTTGTGGAGGGGCTGTAGGCCCAAAAATAAAAGCTGGTTGTAAACATGTTGCATAAGCCCACGCTGTCAGCGTGTGGCCCAGCCTATGCTCTCCCCATATTTGGAGGTACCAGGCAAGTGATTTAGCCTATTATGGTATTGTTTGGCTGACTGCCTACTCTGATCGGTCACTGGTGGCCAATTAGGCAATTGATCTCAGGCCCACAGTTCATAAATGGGAGCTCACACATGCTCCTCCATCGCTTCTTGCTTCTTCTCCATTGCTTCTTCTGCATGCTAGCTTCTGCATGGTTCTGCGAGCTTCTGCAAGCTCTTGCTAGCTCTGACTCACGCACTCGCTTCAGCAGCGTGCACTCACACTCATGCTCAGGCCCCATGCTTGAGCCCCCCTGCTCATGATCGCTTACACTCAGGCACACCTGATATGCTGTTATTACGGAGACAGAATCTCCCAGCCAGCTGTGGTGAGCTAATCAGGACTTGATCCTGCATTGCCTGTTACTATCTAAGGAGCTCAGACTCCCCAGCCAGCCGTGCACACCTTGCACGCCTGCTGCCTTCATTACCTAGTAAAAGCCGTTGCTGCCGAGATACCAGGAGCAGACTCTCTTGTCTGCACACGCGATTAGCCTGCCAGCCAGTGTGAGAACCGTGCTCAGACTGCATGGCATCCTCCTCCTATGCCTGAGGTCCTGCCAGCAGTCCCCAGACCAGTCCCTGGACAAAGCATCCAGAAGGAGCCAGGAGACAAAGCAGACGAAGCATCCTCACCAGGAGAACAAGGTCAGAGACTGTATTCATTTCCCCAGACAGCTGGGAAGGCTGCATCCTCTCCCCAGAAGCCAGGAGGATTATTCATCTCCCCTAGAGCCGGGAAGATCTCCTTTCCCCTCAAACCGGGAAGATTTCCAGCCTCTAGGTCCATGGGCAATGTTCCCCTGGGATTTGGACATTAGGTAAATAGGCTGTAGACATAGCCCCAGAGGGTGATTAATGATTATTGATGATTAATCAGAATTGTGAGTAAAAGCTTTAATACCTCTGTAATATTTGAAGTCTCCTGCCATAGAGCAGAAAGTGTTTCAGCCCACTCTGCTGGGCAAATGGTGTATTGGCCCCAAGCGGCACTGAGCCACGGGGAAACTTCTCTCTCTGTTAATAGTCTGTTAATAGTTGTATGCTAGTTATTGTAATACAGTTATTAATAAGCCATATTGTGTTATTATTCCCATAAGGTCCACCCATAACTGTGAAAAGAATCCTATTAATATTAAATATAGTGGTTGGGGGTGAGGAGAGTTCAGAACATTGAGTTTAATTAATATATATTTTTATATAAATATCATCTTGCACCTATTAACTTCTCCCCTTCACCACAAACCGGCATAGGTGGCAGAATCCCCCTCCGTGACACCCATCGATCTGCTTCATGTGCCACCCACACCTGCTGCCCCTCCCTCACGGATTGTAGAACCCGGCTCCACAAGCCTATCTCCTCTTCACATTCCCTTACAGTCCTTAGCCTCACAACTTTCTCCTTCAGCTCAGCCACCAGGCTGAGCAGATTGTCCACCTGTTCACATCTAACACAGGTGTTGTCTCTGCCACTCTGCACTGCAAAAGCCAGGCTCCGGCACAAGGCGTGGACACCTACGTGTCTGTGTAGAACCTTTGTCTGGGTACTCACAGCTCTACTGACAGCAGCCCTCAGCCTGGTTGTAACCATGGCTGGATCTCTACAACTGACTGACTGCACGGGCTGCTGGGACATGCCCAGGTGAGTCACTTGCTTGTTGAGTGACCTTGCTCAGTGTGCAGGGCTGTTAAACTAGCCCATGGTGGCTGTGGCTCTGCCATGATTCTCCCCTCCTGCCTTACGAGAGAAGCCGGAGCTGGCTGGGGACCAGGATCCCCTGAGCTTCTCAGCTACCAAAAACCTGCCAATCTCTTGTTCTGCCACTGGGACAGGGCTGGTATGTCGATTTCTTGGCAATTCTTGAGCGATTTATCCCCCCTCCTGCTGATATAAGCTCTTCCGAGACATTTTAGTAATCCTCGCCCTTCTTCTGGTATCCTTTTGGCGCATTCATTTTCAAATAAGCTCCTTTGTGAGAGCTTTCTGTGTTGCTATTGTTTTAATGTTGCTGTTCTTCTAATGATACCATGTCAAATACATTTTACTCACTCTTACACATAGCTTTTTTAATAGCACAGTTGTGAATGAAGCTCCTCATACATCTCAGCACTCAACCCAGCTGTTTCTTTTATGTTCCCCAGCCAGATCTCCAAAAATCAAGCTTTTGTGTGTTTCTAAAATGCAGCATCTCCATCATATGCTGATGTGTCAGTTACTCGATGTGGCATAAATGGGTACTCTTCATTATGATGATGTTTTCTGCCTTGGCAGTCCCTCTGATCTCTTAAATATATCACTGCTACCCCCACTGCATGCAAAAAACCATTCACAGCAATAGTGATACTCCCTTTTGCCTATTTTGGTCTTAATTTTCTAAGAGCAGAGATTCTGCGCTACATATCGGAAGATTGAAATCATTGAGGCATATTGACTCTGAGCTTTCTTTGGCATTCAGCATCTCTCTTCCACAAGCACAATTTAGTTGTGTCTCCCTGTAGAATCTGTAGCCTGCAGCATCCCACTGTCTACCTGCCTTGTGCCAATTTCTGATAAGGTCATCTCACTCAGAACTGGGCAGTCCAGTTGTTCCACCTTGTTTTTTGATTGCTAGAACTTTTACAGAAGCACATTTGTGGCTTTTAGCCCATTACTGTCCTTTTTTAGGCAAGACATAATTTGTTCATCCTCCCCGTTGTCATTTCCTTCACTCCCATCTTTTAACCATGAAAATGTGAATGACTTAGAGATGGGAAACTGCGAATTTTGTTGGCTTCTGCACAACATCCTTCTTCACTTAGAACGAAAACTCCCTCGTAAGTTGCTGAGGTGCTGCAGTCCAACTGCCTCACTTGCAGACCATGTCCGTGCACTTCCAGACCAGCCTGCCTGAGCTCCTATAGGCAGCCCTGATCTGGGCTTGGTCACACCATTCGGGCACGCGTCCGAGGGCTCCCACAACCCCGGGATGCGACTCTCGGTGCGGCTGCACGGAGTCGAGGCGGAGAGGTGCTCACCAGACAACCACTGGTGAACGCCGGGCAGGGTGAACGCCCGGCAGGGCAGAAAGGTTACGGAACACTAGCAGAGTGGACACAAACAGTAAGCAGCGCTGTAGGCGGGCGGAGCAGGCAGCAGGTGGCGTGTTGACGTCTTCTAGCATGCAGTCCCACATGGTCTAGCGGTTAGGATTCCTGGTTTTCACCCAGGCGGCCCGGGTTCGACTCCCGGTGTGGGAAAATTGCATTGTATTTTTCGCTTTTTCCGCCTTTCCGTTTGTTAACTCTGCATGATCACTTCCGCTCTCTGCGGAGGGAGGTGAAGCGCCTCCCACCGCCACTCTCGACCCTCTGCGCCCTCCCAAGGGACGCGGGTTAAACAAATGCCCTGGCGCCTGTGGCAGAGTTCTGTTGCTGAGGAAGAGCGGCTATAGCTGCCGTCACCGGGCGCTGCAGAGCCAGCCCACAACTGGGAAAACTTCGGTCAGGCAAAGTGCTTCTGAGAGCTGCTTCACTTCCCTCTGGCATGTCAACTGTCGCCTTGGTCACCTGCGAAATTGCTGAGAGTGCACTTGATGGCCCACATCAATGATGAAAAGCACTGGACTCCATACNATTCTCTCTTATTGCTTGCTTAATAAACTAAATTATAAAGACAATACTTTGTGTCGTTAACACGTGACAATTGGTGCCGTGACTCGGATCGCTGAGAGCGATGACCTGAGGCCCTGGGGGGGCGCCCCGCTGATTTCGGCGGCCCCAGTGAACTTCAGATCGTCCAACTCACCGACCGACGAACCCAAATTTAATAATAAGCGAGAAGGAAATACCGGTCAACCCAGTAAACTTTGTGCACGAAGATCCGAAGGAAGACGCGTGGGACGCGTGAGTACAGTGCGGTGTTCCGTTCGGTTTGGGTTGGGTTTCCCAGAGTGGGGCGAGTGAGACGCTGAATTGCGGGCGAAGCGAGTGCGGACCCTTTAGTAGTGCAGTTCCCATATCCCGCGAGGGACTGGGAAAAGCAAGCACTCTGATCCCATCGGAGAGGGGCCCCGTGTGAAATTGCCCCCCATTCCAAAGGATAGTCCATTAGGTCTGATGCTCCAATATTGGGATGCTTCTCCCTCTCGCAGGGGAAAGGATAAGGCCAAGATGATACATTATTGTATAGAAGTATGGGGAGGAAGACCAATCAAGGGGAATCGGGTATATTGGCAGATTTTTGGGTCATTTGAAGATTGGGCATGTCAGGCTCTTAAAATTTATGTAAACTCAAAAGAGCCATTAAATTTAGAAGAGAGTGAGTATGCGAGTTTATGGATTAGGGGAAGAGATCTGGTGAGTTTATACCCCCTTAAAAAGAGAGAGGAGAAAAAGAAGAAATCTAGGGAAGAGGATCAGGTCCCCGAGGGCCCTCCGCCCTATGTTCCCCCTCCAACGGCACCCCCTTTTATGCCGGAGGAGCTCACCGCGACCCCTCCA
>WAAF01014949.1:1011-19316 GCA_013400475.1 Tricholaema leucomelas | reverse complement strand
TGGCCACAACCACCCCTCAGGTAGTTGTATTTTCCCCTGTGTTCATTGGTGACATGGAAGTATTTTTGCTGATCATGTAATGATGAATCTTTGTGACGTCTGTGGCTTGGAAGAACAGTGCTTTAATCTGTGTTCTGGCTTGAGTGAAGTTCTCAGACTCTGTAAGTCTGCTGCCCTATGAAAGGGAAACTCTTACTCAGTTTTGGACTCTAGCATTGCTTATGACTTGACATCCAGATTAGAATAGCCATTCTTAGCTTGAGAAGGCAATGAGAACTGTGATTTCCCATGGAAATTAGAAGGGAATGCATTTTTAATAGATATTTTCCTTTCTCAGAGCAGTTTCATTCCCCTCAGATGTTATTCATGGAGTTTGTAACTGGTAGCTCTTGGGACAAATTGATGAAATCAATAAAAGTTGGATTGCTCCATGCTCCATGTGAGACTTGTGCAGTGAGAAGAAATACACTGAAACAAATTATAGGAACAGAAACTCAGTGGTTAAAAAAAACACACAACCCAAACAAGAAACCCTCAGATCTCATGAAGAATTTTTTCCTGAGAAAAAGGAAGAAGAATGAACCATTCCCAATACAGTTGCACTGTGCCACATTCCTGGTGTTTGAAGAGCACTGCCTGCTGGGGTTGAGTAGAACTGAACTGGCTGGAAGTCTGAGCCCAGAGAGTGGTGGTGAACAGTGCCACATCCAGTTGGCAGCTGTCACTGGTGGTGTTCCCCAGGGATCAGTGCTGGGCCCACTCCTGTTCAACATCCTTATTGATGATCTGGACCAGGGGATTGAGTCCAGCATCAGTAAGTTTGCAGATGACACCAAGCTAGGAGCAGGTGTGGAGCTGTTGGAGGGTAGGAGAGCCCTGCAGAGGGACCTGGCCAGGCTGGATGGGTGGGCAGAGGCCAATGGGATGAGATTGAACAAGGCCAAGTGCAGGGTTCTACACTTTGGCCACAACAACCCCAAGCAGCACTACAGGCTGGAGACAGAGTGGCTGGAAAGCAGCCAGGAAGAAAGGGACCTGGGGGTACTGGTAGAGAGTAGCTGAAGATGAGGCAGCAGTTCNGAGGTGGTGGAGTTGCTGACCCTGGAGGTGTTGAAGCAAAGCCTGGCTGGGGCACTTAGTGCCATGGTCTGGCTGATTGGCTAGGGTTGGGTGCTGAGTTGGGTGCTACGTTGGGCTGGATGAGCTTAGAGGTCTCTTCCAACCTGCTTGATTCTGTGATTCTATGAATAGTCTGAGAAGTGAAAAGAACAGTCTGAGAACTGATAAGAGGAGCAGCTGCAGGGAAGTGGCCTTGGGTAGGAGCTGGGAAAGTCTATCTGCTGTCTGTAAACGGAGCTGGGCAAGGGGGCCGTGAAGGGGGGCAGGCTGGTGAGCACTAGGAGCAAGAAAATGCTGTGGCTGGCTGTGCAAAGGGGGAGTAAGTGTGGACAGCCCCTATTCTGCTATGTAAGCCTATCAAAAGTACACACCCCTGTACCCAGCTCCACATTTTAAGCATCACACTTAGCTTCAATAAATGCATTGACCACCTCTGGACCATACTGGTATAAGCTCCTGTCTTTCCTGCTCCCACACGGCCTTTGAGCAACCCAGCAACTGACCATCCAGAGATACAAGCATTAAAGCAGTCAGCAAGGGAGCAATGTGAGACCTGGAAGATGGAAAAGGTGTTATGGAAACAAGACAGGGGATGGGAATCTTTCTGATGCACTTTGCTAGTGTATCATCACTGTTTAACTTGGGTGTGAGCTCCTGGTAATTCTTCTCGGTGCTGCTAAAAGTAATTTAGTTATTGCAGCACAGGAGGTTCCAGCTCAACACAAGGGGCAACTTCTAGGGCTACCCAGAGAGGTGGTGGAGTCACTGTCCTTGGAGGTGTTCAAGAAGAGACTGGATGAGGCACTTAGTGCCATGGTCTGGTTGACTGGATAGGGCTGGGTGCTAGGTTGGACTGGATGAGCTTGGAGGTCTCTTCCAACCCGGTTGATTCTATTCTATTCTATTCTATTCTATTCTGGACACAGCTGGACACAGCACTCAAGGTGTGGCCTGAGCAGTGCTGAGTCCAGGGGCAGAAGAACCTCCCTTGTCCTGCTGGCCACACTGCTCCTGAGCCAGCCCAGGATGCCATTGGCTCTGCTGCCCACCTGGGCACTGCTGCCTCATCTTCAGCTCCTCTCTCCCAGCACCCCCAGCTCCCTCTCTGCCTGGCTGCTCTCAGCCACTCTGTCCCCAGCCTGTAGTGCTGCTTGGGGTTGTTGTGGCCAAAGTGTAGAACCCTGCACTTGGCCTTGTTCAGTCTCATCCCTTTGGCCTCTGTCCACCCTTCCAGCCTGGCCAGGTCCCTCTGCAGGGCTGTCCTATGCTTTTGAGTAACCAGAACTATGATAAATAGTAGCTGGATTTTTCAGCAAACAGGTGTAAAGTATTTCCTAGAGATTCCTGGTGTGCTGCTTTTCTGTTAGATTCAACTGCAGATCCATGGCTAAGTTACTGTGATAACATCAGCACACAGATGAACAGAGGTGAAATTCCTTGGCCATGTTTGTGCCAATTACAAGGCCTCAAGAGAATTGTTGTTGTTATTTTTCCATCCCTTGTCCAACTGATTAGATAACTGCCTGCTTCCTGCCTGCCTTCAGTCCATTACCTCTTCCAGGCTCCCTATCAAAACTCCTGTCTCGTTTTCTCATTCCCTGCAATAAACTAACTAAACACAGAAATGGATCCTTCAGTGTTCTTAATCATCAGTCTTTTCTTCTTCATGGACACCTGTGACATGACCCTTTGTGGTGGTGGGTTTCAGTTCCTAGGAGTCTGGAGCCATAAGCAGGGTATGAAGAATTTGTATTACAGGATGTGCAACTGAGCNCCTGTGCCAGTGTCTCACCACCCTCACTGTCAAGAACCCTTTCCCAACATCCAGTTTGAATCTCCCCTCTGCCAGTTTAAGCCCATTCCCTCTTGTCCTGTCATTACCAGACCTTGTCAATAGTCCCTCCCCAGCCTTCCTGTAGCCCACTTCAGATACTGGAAGGCTACTATAAGGTCTCCTCGAAGCCTTCTCTTCTGCAGGCTTCAGGGCCCCAACTCTTGTAGCCTGTCCTCATAGCAGACTCCTCTCTGTATTCTGTTTTGATTCCATGTACCTGTTGATGTGTAATGTGTCATTTTTCTTCACTGTGTTACTTGGTTTAGTTCATTCATTGCTTGCTTTTAGGGAACTCAAGTGAAGCTCACAGGCCACTGACCTTTGCCTAGTTGCCATGTTACCCTAATGAAAATCAGCTGGAAAAGGCAGGGGTAATTGCTTTGATTTAATCCTGAAATGTTGATGACTCATTGATGGCTGGTTCAGAAAAGCTATCTGCTCAAAGTAAGATGACATCAAAATAGCTTCCTTGAGATGAAATCAAGCAGTTTAAGTGCTGGAAGTTTCCAATATCTGGGTCCTGACTGTTGCATGCTGCTTACTGGAAACTTGAACTCCAGCTTGGATATCTGCACCCTGTTCTCAGTGGAGGCAAGTTCCTGTTCAGCTCTCAGAATAGAGCACCAGTGACTTGGTTCATGTGTTCCTCTGACATTCCTGGAGCTTGCATCCAAGTGATGAACTGAATAGAATCATAGAATCAGTTAGGGTTGGAAGGGACCACAAGGATCAGCCAGTTCCAATCCCCCTGCCCCCTACCCCAGAGCAGGCTGCCCACAGCCTGGCCTTAAACACCTCCAGGCATGAGGCCTCAACCACCTCCCTGAGCAACCCATTCCAGCCTCTCACCACTCTCATGCTCAGCAACTTCCTCCTCATGACCAGGCTGACTCTCCCCACCTCCAGCTTTACTCCATTCCCCCCAGTCCTATCACTACCTCAGAGCCTAAAAAGTCCCTCCCCAGCTATTTTGTACCCCCCCTTCAGATCCTGCAAGACCACAAGAAGGTCACCTAGGAGCCTCCTCTTCTGCAGCCTGCACAGCCCCAACTCTTTCAGTCTGTGCTCACAGCAGAGCTGCTGCAGCCCTCTGAGCATCTCTTTTTGTAACGGGGCCTCCAGAACTGGATGCAGTACTCCAGGTGGGGTCTCACTA
The DNA here is from genome assembly GCA_013400475.1 of Tricholaema leucomelas. Lineage (NCBI taxonomy): Eukaryota > Metazoa > Chordata > Aves > Piciformes > Lybiidae > Tricholaema lacrymosa > Tricholaema leucomelas. The sequence continues at coordinate 15,207 of WAAF01014949.1, read as the reverse complement.
CAGAGGAGTAGAGGAGGAGAATCACCTCCCTGTCCATGCTGGCCACACTTCTCCTGATGCAGCCCAGGCTCTGCTTGGCTTTCTGGGCTGCAAGTGTACACAGTGAATGCAGAAGCTCTGCCACACCTGAAAGCTGACACTTTCTGAGACCATCTGGGAAATATGTAGAACACTTCCAAGAATTCTAAGAATTAATTTAATCCTAAGAATTAAAAGATTTTTCCATCTCCCTAGGACTGAGTGGCTTGTGGTGCTAATTTATTCTCTTCTGCAATTACAACAGGTCTCAGGATATAGTGGAAGTCTGAGGAAAAAAGGATAGAGGAAGAGCAGAGCATCAGTCAGTGGAGCAGACTGGGAATAGAAAGGAAGGTTACTGGTTGAAGTGAAAGTGGGCAGAGAGACAGAGACCTTGTGCCTGGAGAAGAATATGAGGTATGAGTCACTGTGGGAATGGGTGAAGGTGGAGTTCCTGCAGATGACTTTAGTGAATGGGTGAAGTGATTTAAAATGTAGAAATGCCACTGTGCAGGAGTAGGAGCTGGCAGTGTGGCATGGCAGGTTGTGCAGAGGTGAGAAGTAGAAACCAGCCCCTAGAGATTTAAGGACAAAGTGTTGTGAGGTTGGATGGAGAGATGGCGTAACAGAAAAGAGGTGAGCAGTGGCTCCGACTTTAGTAGTGTTAAAGAATGCAGTGCCTGAACCCTGGAAGAGGAATGGGATGAGGGGAGGGTAAGGAGACCTGCAGAAAGCATTTGTGGTTAAGAACTGGAGTGCCACACAGGCTGGCTGTCAGCTGTGAGACAGCAAGCAAAAAGGTGAGTGTTGATCCCAAAGAACAGGAGGTGAGAGAAGGGAATTGTTGGTTAAATACCTGATATAAAGACTAAGTGTGATCTGTGTTGTGCTGCATCCAAGGCAGGCAGCACAGGAGAACAGACACAATTACTGACAGCAGTGCCACTGGAGTCTCTGAGGAAATTAAAATTCAGCAGAAGAATGGCAGAGCTAAGGTATCTGTCTTGTAAATGAAAGGATGATGTGCAGCTTGGGGTTTAGAGCCTTTGGCCTGAGTACTTGCTCTCTTTCCATGCCCCTTTGGGAAGAGATTTTCACAGTCTAGTTTCATGATTGTTTGTTGTTACCTGTTCTCTGGCTTTCTTGCTCCCAGGTTGGTGGGCAGAGCATGTGAGAAGATCACAACCTCCCTTTAGAACAGCTTTGGTTCTGGCTTTGCCTTGAAAGGTCAGCTTTCAGTGTGAAGGACTTGCCTGCCCGTGGCTTGCACTCATCTCTGTGGGACATCACTAGCCTGTGGGGTTGTTCTGGTACCCTGCTCCAGTAAAGAGAATCTTAAAATCATAGAATCAGTCAGGGTTGGAAGGGACCACAAGGATCAGCCAGTTCCAACCCCCCTGCCATGGCCAGGGACACCCTACCCTAGAGCAGGCTGACCATAGCCCCATTCAGCCTGGCCTTAAACACCTCCACGGACAGGGCCTCAACCACCTCCCTGGGCAACCCAGTCCAGCCTCTCACCACTCTCATGCTCAACAACTTCCTCCTCACATCCAGTCTGAACCCACCCATCTCCAGCTTTGCTCCATGAGAGGAGCAGCTGCAGAAAGAGGCAGCATTTGGGCCAGCTGGAAAGGGATAGGACTTGGGTAGTTTTATGCTGAATACAACTTGTAACTGTTAAAACAGATAATAAATGAGACTTGTTTCATACCCCACAACTGACCTCAGGCAGGCTGCTTCAGTCTGCTGAGCTTTGGTCTTGCCCTTTGTAAACTAACTCCAATGAATCAGGACCTCTGAAGCCTTAAAGGCTTCTCTCCTGGTTTGGTGGGTTTCCTTTGGTTGGCTTTTCGTTTGGTTGTTTTCTCTTTGGTTTAGAGTACAAGAATTTGCCTGGTATAATGTCCCATCTATTCCTCAGGGTCATTAATATCTTTGGGGTTGAGCAGGAGAGTTTTGAGGACAGAATCTGTGTTTTTCTGTCCTCTCTAAGAGCTTTTCTATGGAGATTTTCAGATGTACGAAGTGCTTAGCAGGCAATTGGATTTCAATATCTTAATATCATTGTCTCCAGGAGGCTCCTCCAGCAATAAAATTCTCTTTCAACATGAAAATGTGAACTGAACGGAGAGCATCCCCCTGAAAAAAAACCAGAAGTTCCTGTAATTAGCATCTTAGAGGTGACAAAAATGTCCCTGAGCTCAGATATTTCATCTGTGTAAGTGATCACTGCAGTTCCCACTGTATTTTGAGTTTAGCCATGTTTTCACAGCTCATCTCTATCTCTTTATTTCCATACCTTATTGTCTTGGCGCAGATCTGCTGCTCTGTAGCACCTGCAATTTCTTTTCTGTGTGCCAAAGGAAATGCTTAGTTATGAAAATCACATTTATTCAGCTATTTGGTGCTCTTCTCTGCAATGCAGAGTTGTTTCCTAGGCTACATTTGCCAGTGCAATGCATATTATGTTGTCAGATACCACAGCCAGTCGATTTAGCCTCATTCCTTGATCCAGTAGAGGTAAATTATTGACTTGCCCTGCTTTATCAGTGGAGCTTTAATTTGCCATGGACTGAGTTTAGTTCATGGCAAATGAACTGGCCAGGTGCTTTCCCCTGCAGGCACCCTGCTCTTGGCTCGCTTTGCATGCCCCCACTTTCTACCCAGTTATGGGGAGTCTTCATTTGCCATGAACTGAGTTTAGTTTTCCCAGTATTTGTTTCTGCATATACACTTCCAGTACATGATCCAACACTGTAACACAAATGGAGAAGAGGAATTCAACCTCTGGGGTGACGGTGTGAGACAGGCAGCATGCTAGAAGAAAACAGCCTTTGATCTGGCTCTGCATCGCCTTTTCATGCTAAAACCAAAGTAACAGTGTATTGATTCTCTGAGGGCTCATTGCCTGTTCAGTGGCAGCCCCATGAATGCAGCTGCATCTTGGTGTGAGCAGTGCAGGTGTGTGAGCCACTGTCACCTGGGTCTGGGTGACTAGCACCAAGAACTTAGCGATCGTGAAACAAGTAACTTAACTCTGGCCTAAAGAATGTGCAGAATCACAACTTAAGGGAGGAAGCAGCTGAAGGAGTAATAAACCTATTATCATGGAGTGAAGCTGGAGATGGGTAGGTTCAGGCTGGATCTGAGGACCATGAGAGTGGTGAGAGGCTGGACTGGGTTGCCCAGGGAGGTGGTTGAGGCCCCATGCCTGGAGGTGTTTAAGGCCAGGCTGGATGAGGCTGTGGGCAGCCTGCTCTAGGGTAGGGTGTCCCTGGCCATGGCAGGGGGTTGGAACTGTCTGGTCCTTGTTGTCCCTTCCAACCCTGACTGATTCTATGATTCTAAAAGAGAGAAAAGAGAAGTAGAGAAATCAAGGCAAGGGAGAAGATTATTTTCTTTACTGAACATTGCCTGGAACACAAACCCTATGAGGAGAGGCTGAGGGAGCTGGGGTTGTTTAGCCTGGAGAAGAGGAGGCTCAGGGGTGACCTCATTGCTGTCTACAACTACCTGAAGGGAGGCTGTAGCCAGGTGGGGTTGGGCTCTTCTGCCAGGCAACCAGCAACAGAACAAGGGGACACAGCCTCAAACTGTGTCGGGGGGGGTCTAGGCTGGATGTTAGAAGAAAGTTGTTGTCAGAGAGAGTGATTGGCATTGGAATGGGCTGCCCAGGGAGGTGGTGGAGTCACCGTCCCTGGAGGAGTTCAAGAAAAGCCTGGATGAGGCACTTAGTGCCATGGTCTGGTTAATTGGCCAGGGCTGGGTGCTAGGTTGGACTGGATGAGCTTGGAGGTCTCTTCCAGCCTGGGTGTTTCTATGATTCTATGATTCTATTGCGGGGCTTTCACGCATGAGTGGGCCTGACATAGCCCAACCCAAGCTGAGGATACTACTGTCTGTACCTTTCATCCCATGTCCCACTTCACAGACACTAATTTCTCTACGAGCCAGCCTCTGGTTTGCTGCAGCTTACAGCAGGTGGTTGCTATCAATCATGGTGGTTTGAGTGCTTGTAGTTAATGGTCATCTCAGCTTTGTGCTCTGGGACAAGATAGGCAGCTAGAGCCAGTCGGTTTTGCAGTTGCAATCCTTATTGGAGAGTGGATGTCATTAACTTTCCCCTCTGTTCAACCTTCACAGCTATTTCCATTGCAGTGATGACTGAGACGAGCTGATTACACAGATTATGCAATTTGCTGTACATAATACATATAATTTAGTAATGAAGGAGTAGTGCTATGTTCCAACAGTTCACATGAACCTGCCTTTGAGTACAAGGGTCTGGCAGGAAGCTTTGCAGAATAAACTTTGCATATAAGAGTTAAATAGGAGTCAGAACATTGATAGGAAGGAAGATTTGGAAACAGCTCTGTGTTCCTTAAGAAGTGATAATATAGCCACAAAAAAAGTTTTTTTTCAGGAGTAGATTTGAGTTCCACTCTCTGTTAGCCATGTCCTGAATGCTTTGATGGATGAGATGGATGAATGCTTTTCAGNATGCTCAAAGGGCTGCAGCAGCTCTGCTGTGAGCACAGACTGAAAGAGTTGGGGCTGTGCAGTCTGCAGAAGAGGAGGCTCCCAGGTGACCTTCTTGTGGCCTTCCAGGATCTGAAAGGGGCCTCCAAAAAAGCTGGGGAGGGACTTTTGTGGCTCTGAGGGAGTGACAGGACTGGGGGTAACGGAGCAAAGCTGGAGGTGGGGAGATTCAGCCTGGCTTTGAGGAGTACCTTCAGGTAGCTGCAGGCAGCAATGAGGTCTGCCCTGAGCCTCCTCTTCTGCAGGCTGCACACCCCCAGCTCCCACAGCCTCTCCTCACAGGGCTGTGCTCCAGGCCCCTCCCCAGCCTTGCTGCCCTTCTTTGGACACCTTCCAGCACCTCAACATCTCTCTTGAATTGAGGAGCCCAGAACTGGACACAGCACTCAAGGTGTGGCCTTGGCAGTGCTGAGTACAGGAGCAGAATAACCTCCCTTGTACTGCTGGCCACACTGCTCCTGAGCCAGCCCAGGTTGCCATTGGCTCTCTTGGCCACCTGGGCACACTGCTGCCTCATCTTCAGGTGTACCTAGTGTAGCTTAATTTAGTACTAACAGCATCACAAATGTGAGAGTATGACCATCAGTTCCTGATGCTGTAGCCCAGCTGGGTTCTAAAAGGCAGAGGTGTCAATGCTAAGGTGTGCTACTGCAGTCTTGCTGCCCAGTCCAGCTTGCTTATGTTCCTTCATCCCTAAGAAACAGCACAAGAGGAAACAAGCTCAAGTTGCACCACGGAAGGTTTAGATTAGATATTAGGAGTAGATTCTTCATCAGAAGGGCAGTCAAGCGTTAGAACATCCTGCCCAAGTGGTGGAGTCACTGTCCCTGGTGGTATTTAGAAGACTTGTACATAGAATCGTAGAATGATTTATGTTGGAACAGACCTCAAAGCTCATCCAGTTCCAAACCCCTGCCATAGACAGGGACATCTCCCACTAGAACAGGTTGCTCANGCTCCAGCAGTTCCATGTCCTTCTTGTGTTGGGGGCTCCAGAACTGCACACAGGACTCCAGGTGGGGTCTGAGGAGAGCAGAGTAAAGGGGCAGAATCCCCTCCCTTGCCCTGCTGGCCACACTGCTCTTGCTGCAGCCCAGCACAGGGTTGCTGTCTGGGCTGCATGTGCACACTGCAGGCTCATGTTGAGCTTTTCACCAGCCCAGACCCCCAGGTCCTGTTCCTCAGGGCTGCTCTCAGCCATTCCCCACCCAGCCTAGAGTTGTGCTTGGGATTGCTGTGACCCAGGTGCAGGACCTTCCACTTGGCCTTGTTGAATGTCATGAGGTGATGAAGGGCATGGTCTGCTGGTGATTTGGCATTGCAGGGATAATTAGGTGTTGGGCTTGATGATCTTAAAAGCCTCTTCCAGCTAGAACAATTCTTTGGTCCTTTCACTTCCACATACACTCCTTACAGTCGTGGTTCTTATGTAGCTATTTCAGTAGTGATCTCTGGCTCTATTTTAATCCAAGTGTAAATGTTTTCACTTCAACAGATGATCTATAGCTAAATACAATATCTGGTTTTCAGTCTTAGAAAACAATTGGGATTCAGTGTGCTGACTCAAAAGACATTTTTGTATCAACAGCTTAATGCAGTCACATGAGGAAATTCTCTCTGTCTGCAGCACATATCCTCTCCCAAAATAGAGACACCAGGCTACATTGTCTTGTTATTTTTATCTGAAGTTCTAGATTGGTTGTTTTACTTCAAAGTAGTTCCAAAAATCATAGAATCATAGAATCAATCAGGTTGGAAGAGAGTTCCAAGCTCATTCAGTACAACCTAGCACCCAGCCCTGGCCAATCAATCAGACCATGGCACTAAGTGCCCCAGCCAGGCTTGGCCTCAACACCTCCAGGGACAGCGACTCCACCACCTCCCTGGGCAGCCCATTCCAATGCCAATCACTCTCTCTGCCAACATCTTCCTCCTAACATCCAGCCTAGACCTCCCCTGGTACAGCTTGAGGCTGTGTCCCCTTGTTCTGTTGCTGCTTGCCTGGCAGAAGAGCCCAACCCCACCTGGCTACAGCCTCCCTTCAGGGAGCTGCAGACAGCAATGAGGTCTGCCCTGAGCCTCCTCTTCTGCAGGCTGCACACCCCCAGCTCCTTCAGCCTCTCCTCGTATGGTTTGTGTTCTTTTGTTGAAACAAACTCAGTGCTTGCTAGTTATTAGATCTGGTGCTTAGGGATATGGTTTAAGGTGCATCTTGTAGAATAGGGATTAGGTGATGCCAAGGGGCTTCTCCAACCTCCATGTTTCTGTGTCTCTGTGATTATCTTCATTCCCTGCAAATGTTTTCTAAGCTTTCCTGCAGTTTCTGTTACCAAGTCCAGTTTAAGATGGTCATTTAAAATGCCAAATGTCTGTGAAAGCTGAAGTATATCTCTACCTTCTCTAACTTATCTCCAGAGATGAGGCTCTCAGATTTGTGTCAGTCTGGTGCCATCAGCTGATTGTCAAAAAACTGCCATGGCACCTCTGGGCTTTCCTTCACTGGCTGCTGTCCATTCAGCAGACCTTGAGGAACCTTCACTGGCTGCTCTCCGTGCAGCAGACCTCGAGGAACTGCAGCTTGCACTGTTTCAGTTGAGACTCCATTTCCCTCAGTTATCCCAGGGGAAGGAAGGTGCCTTTTTACACTTCTGCTTGACAGGGTATTGGAAAGGGCAGGTAGCGAAGCTCTTGCTGTTCAAGATTGCCCTTTCACAAAGTAGGACTCTGCTAAAGGCACTGAAGGAACTAGCACTGACAGAACTGCATGAACTGCTTACTGCTGTTGACCAAATGGTTCATCTGGTCACAAACTGAAGTTTGGAAAGCTTCAGCGGTTGAGGATGTGTCAGTGCTGCTGTAAGGCTCACAACTTCCTTCTACAATAACGTGATGTGGAGCTTAGTGTTTAAGTTCTGAGCTCAGTTCCTTTGAGCAAGAGCACAGTGTTTCAGAATGTGAAAAAAAAAAAAAGTGGTAATAAAGAAGGTGGAAGGGTTTAGAGGAGGATTTGTAAACTGCCTGTGATCACATGTAATTAAGTAGCATTCTCTGCAGTCTAGAGCATCCTGTGAAGAGTTTGCGTAACTGCTTTTCAGCGCTAAGGTAGCAGAGGCACTTGAAGTAATTGGTGTATGTGCACTGCATTGTAAATCTGTTTAATCAGAGATAATGAGCTGTATTCTTCTCTTAAGACTGAACCCAATCCTGACTGATTCTCTGAAGTTGAATGTTTCTTCCTATCCTATCCTGGATGTACAACCATGTAGCAGCTTATTATAGTGATAAGCTGAATTCTGCAGGTGATGACCAGCAGGAGCTGTTCCGTGATGCGTTTTGCATCTCCTTCAGCTTTCAGAAATCATGAGAACCAAGTTCAGGTCACCTTGTGCTCTGATTAGAAAAATCTCCTACCACCTGCTATTGATTGAGCTAAAGAGAAATTCTTGTGCACAGGTGTAAAGGGTTAATCCTCCTGAGGGTGTAGTCTTGACCCTGACCCCAGGTCCTCCTGACTCCTCCGCGGGGGTGGGTCTGAGCCTTACTCCAGGTGTAGTGCTTAGCCCACTCCCACTTCTGTCTAGCCCCCTATAAAAACAGAGGAACTTCCCTTTTTGCTCTCTTTTGCCCTGCCTCCCTGCCTGTCAGCACCACCCTCCTGCTCCTCCTGCTCCTCCTGCTCCTCCTGCTCCTCCTGCTCCTCCTGCTCCTCCTGCTCCTCCTGCTCCTCCTGCTCCTCCTGCTCCTCCTGCTCCTCCTGCTCCTCCTGCTCCTCCTGCTCCTCCTGCTGTTTGTTTTACCACATGGCTGCTCTTTGTTTTACCACACGGCCATCAGTACATGAGGGTGGACAAAACTCATTGCCACCAATCTGGATGTGTATATCTATTTTGTATCTTGTTTTCCCTTCCCTATACCTCTTTGTAACTTCCCTACCTCAAATACCTTTTATTTATTGTTAAAGTTTTATCTTCTAACTTGCACATCAAAGTGAGGCTAGTTATTTGGGGGTGTTTTGCCTTTTCCTCTCTACATCTAATTCCTTTTCTTTTGAAGGCATCCTATAATTGTTATTGGTTCTATTAACTCTATTTGAGTCTCTGGGAAATTTAAACTATAGCTGAGACAAAAGGAAAGGAAAAGACATTTTATCCTAAACACTAGATTCTATGATCTTGGAGATTTCTTCCAACCTGATTGATTCTATGATTCTGTGATCTTGGAGGTCTCTTCCAACCTGGTCCATTCTATGATTCAAGCAGCCTGTACATCTTGCAGTCCAAGTAAAATAGGCTTTCCTCATGTACTGTTCAAGGCAGGATTGGACGTGGCACTTGGTGCCATGGTCTAGCCTTGAGCTCTGTGGTAATGGCTTGGACTTGATGATCTGTGAGGTCTCTTACAACCTTGGTAATACTGTGATACTGTGATACTTGCTTTTAAGCACAGAAGCATTACAAACGTGGTAGCTTCTTGGGTGCATATCCAAAGAGTGGTTTGGATTATGCATCTTTCTCCATTGACCAGTAAGGGAACTGAGAAGACAGGCCTAGATCAGTCACCGTTCAGAGATGGCTAAAATTCAGCAAGGTAAACCCCACCTTGTGCACATGGTTCAAACAGCAGGCTTTCCAAATGAGAAGTGCATTGTATGAGTTACCATAGAATCAAGCACTTTGGNCAGGGAGCTGCAGACAGCAATGAGCTCTGCCCTGAGCCTCCTCTTCTGCAGGCTGCACACCCCCAGCTCCCTCAGCCTCTCCTCACAGGGCTGTGCTCCAGGCCCCTCCCCAGCCTTGCTGCCCTTCTCTGGACATGTTCCAGTATCTCAACAACTCTCTTGAATAGAGGAGCCCAGAACTGGACACAGCACTCAAGGGGTGGCCTGAGCAGTGCTGAGCACAGGGGCAGAAGAACCTCCCTTGTCCTGCTGCCCACACTGCTCCTGAGCCAGCCCAGGATGCCATTGGCTCTGCTGCCCACCTGGGCACACTGCTGGCTCATCTTCAGCTCCTCTCTACCAGCACCCCCAGCTCCTTCTCTGCCTGACTCCTCTCAGCCACTCTGTCCCCAGCCTGTAGTGCTGCTTGGGGTCGTTGTGGCCAAAGTGTAGAACCCTGCACTTGGCCTTGTTCAATCTCATCCCATTGGCCTCTGCCCACCCATCCAGCCTGGCCAGGTCCCTCTGCAGGGCTCTCCTACCCTCTAACAGATCCACACCTGCTCCTAGCTTGGTGTCATCTGCAAACTCACTGATGCTGGTTATGTCAGGGGAGCAGCCTCTTTCCCTTATTTCCATTGGCCTGAGCTTTTGCAGATTTTTCTTGGTTTTCCTGGTCAATATGATCCTTCAACTCCTTGTGCACACAGGGAGTTTCTTGTGAGTACTAGGGGATGTCTTGGGAAGCTAGACTGAAACAGCAACCAAGGAGCACTGCAGATAGTCTTGTCTTGCACTCAGGGTGCAAATGTGTATCTTTGATCTGTCTTTTCTGATGCGTAAGGTAATCTGTACAACAAAACAACCCTTACAGAACAACACGGTCCTTCACAGTTCCCTCTCAATATTAATCTCATGCTTATTTGCTTCCTTTTTTATATCACTAGCAAATCAAATTTCCTGGTATCTGTCCAGTACTGGCATATATTAAATGAAATGTTCTTTCTCACAGATTTCTGATCTCCCTTAAAGTTTTGACACCTGCTATCCTTGAGGAAAGGACTGGAACAGGATTCATGTTTCATGCTACCTTATGGGAAAGCATGCAAATGCAGCAGTGGTTACAGCAGTGGAAACTGTTACAAAGCACAGGAAGGGGAACCCTTCATGGTTTAAGCATCAAATTTGGGCTTCCACAAGTAGGCAGGTTTGCTTTGTGCTGCACTGATAATCTACAAAGTCAGCTAATGCCTGCCACCCTTCTTACCAGGTGTGCTGCTTTGAGGCTAATTGGAATATTTTGGTGAGAAGAATTAGATGCTAGGCTGTGAAAGGGAAACAGTGGTGATGTCTACTGCAATCATAGGTTTGCTGAGATGGATAGAAGCAAGAACACAAAACATAGCTGGGATACTTTAGTGAGAAGAATTAGATGCTAGGCTGTGAAAAGGGACCAGTGGTGATGTCTACTGCACTCATAGGCTTGCTAAGATGGATAAAAAGAAGAACACAAATATAGATAAGATGAGAGTGTGTGTGTCTGTCTGTCTGTCTGTTGCAGTCAGTGCCTGTGCTTTTTCTCCCTGTATAACTCTGATGGCTTGAGTGTTACCTGCCCCCCCCACTTTGGAAAATCACTCAGACTAAGCTCAGCCGATCTGGAAATTGAATGAAGCTTTGTATTTAGAGCTTAGCACAAGATACAAGCAGATATTTACAGTGTTTACAGAAATATACAAGTTAAAAAAATAATACAGAAACACAGCAGCCTTCCCAGAAACCAGAGTCCCCAGGAGGGGCTCCCAACCACCCTTCCACCTTCTCCCCATCTTTCTACCTTACCCCAGACTTTGCCTTACACTCAAGGTAGTTTGGTGGGTTGGCCAGGGGGGTTAGAAAGCAGAAGGATTAATCAGGCAACAAGTTAGGGAGAGAGAAGTTTATGCAGCCCCAGAGAGACAGAGAGTGACTCTGTTAACTGTATTTGTGTTCTTGTTCTTACCTGTCTCAGCAAGCCTATGAGTGCAGCAGACATCCCCATTGTTTCCTTTTCACAGCCTAGCATCTAATTCTTCTCACCAAAACATTCTAGCTACCTTCAAACTAGCATAGTAACCCCACTAATTTTGCTCCTAACCCCCCTGGCCAATCCTCTAAAGTCACCTTGCATGTAAGGCAAAGTCTGGGATAAGGTAGAGGGGTGGAAAGAAGGTGGAAGGGTGGTTGGGAGCCCCTCCTGGGAACTCTGGTTTCTGGGAGGGCTGTTGTGTTTCTGTATTACCTTTAACTTGTCTATTTCTGTCTATAGCTGTAGGGATTGTAACTATCTGCTTGTATCTTGTGCTAAGCTGTGCATAGAAAGCCTCATTCCTTAACTGCCAGCCAGCTCAGTCTAGTCTGGGTGACTTCATAAGACTAGGGGGGCAGGGAACTCCCTAACCATCACACCAAGTAAAACATCTTTGGACACAGTGTTCTTCACAGAAGTGCTGTGTTTATGTTATTTACTCAATAAATCTTTTGGCACTAATTTCAGGGATGGGAACTGAAAAAACTCATGGACAGAGAGGCAAAACACACTCAATCCCAGTGCTCCATAAGGTAATTCCTGTAACAGAAGTTTCCTGTTCCTCATAATGACTGCGTGAGAAGGAAGATCTGAGCCGCATGTTGCTGTCCTGCTGGCCAGTGTTTTCATGCAGGTGTTACTCTGCTTCTCCACGAGAGAGTGAGGGTATTTGTGGGGAGAGGGAACAGCAGGTGTGACACTATCATTAACTGTAATAGGACTTCAAGACTGAGAACTGCTCTTCTATTCCCCTGTATCTGCAGGGACTTTATTTTTCATGTCAAACAAACCTAATCTGATGACCTAAAGAAGCTCTTGATAACCTGTCACATCATCACTTCCACAATCGAAATTCAGCCTTTTGCTGTGGCTGAATATTTTGTTCATCCCATAAAGTGATTCCAGAGGAGAGCCACAAAGATGATCAGAGGGATGGAGCACCTCTACTATGAGGACAGGCTACAAGAGCCTGGGCTCTTCAGCCTAGAGAAGAGAGGGCTTTGAGGAGACCTGGTAGTAGCCTTCCAGTATCTGAAGGGGCTACAGGAAGGCTGGGGAGGGACTATTGACAAGGTCTTGTAATGACAGGATGAGGAGGAATGGGTTTAAATTGGCAGAGGGGAGATTCAAACTAGGTGTTAGGAAAGGTTCTTGACAGTGAGGGTGGTGAGACACTGGCACAGGCTGCCCAGGGAGGTTGTGGAGCACAGAATCACCCCATGTAATCTTTGATCACATTCTGTGCTTCTGTGCTCCACAACTTCCCTGGAGGTGTTCAGGGCCAGGCTGGATGAGGCCTGTTCTTGTGGGAGGTGTCCCTGCCTATGGCAGGGGGTTGGAACTTTGAGCTCCTAGTATGACAAGAAGGGATTTTGTGTCAAGAAGAGTCAAAGTGAATTCACAAGCCTTGGTAGCGCTTGCCCATTTTTATCCCCTTTTTGAAGTTGTATTTTTAGAAAGAGAAGTGTGGCTTCTAGCTGCCAAGATGCATCTGGACTGTACTCAACACTGCCCAGGCCACACCTCGAGTGCTGTGTCCAGTTCTGGACTCCTCAATTCAAGAGAGATGTTGAGATACTGAAACATGTCCAGAGAAGGGCAACAGAGCTGGTGAGAGGCCTGGAACACAAACCCTATGAGGAGAGGCTGTGGGAGCTGGGGGTGTGCAGCCTGCAGAAGAGGAGGCTCAGGGCAGACCTCATTGCTGTCTGCAGCTACCTGAAAGGAGGTTGTAGCCAGGTGGGGGTTGTTCTCTCCTCCCAGTCAACCAGGAACAGAAGGGGACACAGTCTCAAGTTGTGCCAGGGCAGGGCTAGGCTGGATGTTAGGAGGAAGTTGTTGGCAGAGAGAGTGATTGGCATTGGAATGGGCTGCCCAGGGAGGTGGTGGAGTCGCTGTTCCTGAAGGTGTTCAAGCAGAGACTGGATGAGGCACTTAGTGCCATGGTCTGGTTGATTGTTTAGGGCTGGGTGCTAGGTTGGACTGGATGATCTTGGAGGCCTCTTCCAATCTGGTTGATTCTATGAAACATTCACAGAGCTGCTGTGCTTTGCTATGTGGTTGCAACTCAGACCGGATTCCTGAATACCTTCCAGGCAGTGAAGGTGCTGTGAGAGGACCATGGCTTGCCACCTTCCCATTTATGTTAGCAGCAATTCACGTAGAGGGAGGCTGCACGCTGGGACTCATTTACCTCACCAGGCTGTACAACTTGTCTTCTTGAGTCATCTATCCTAAGAGAACTCCACACTCAGACTCCTTTCCCTTCTCTCATACTATTCAGATCATAATGCTGCTCAATTCCATGGTGCTTTCTACGGGTAATATAGTTCCACCCCTCGTTGTCATTGCCAGCTCTCTGTGCATTCAGCAGTTATGGCAAGTGACTAATTGAATCCTGAATTTTAGCTAAGACACAATTACTGTGAAGATCAAACATCATTATCAGCCTGTGCTCTGACAGGCTCTGATTAGGCAGGGAGTTTCTTAGCTCTCTGCTCTCCTAGTCTGTAGGGCTACGAAGCAGCAAATTGTGCTCCAGCCTTGGGTAATGACTTTCCTCCTCCACGCTTATTGTTTCTCAGAAGCTCACTACTGCTGCAGAACAATGGGAGGAAATAATGACCTGTGGGACTAACCACCAGGGAGAACCTTTTCATAGACTACACCTTTCTGGCTCCTGTTTTTAGGTGGGCAAATGTTCCCACGCGTTCAGCACCATAGAATCCTTCCTAGTAATTTGTGCATGATCCATACAAACACTACATCATCCCTACAATCATTGCATGATCCATACAAACACTACATCATCCCTACAATCATTGCATGATCCATACAAACACTGCATCATCCATACAAACACTGCATGATCCATACAAACACTGCATCATCCCTACAATCATTGCATGAT
>WAAF01014948.1:19878-36042 GCA_013400475.1 Tricholaema leucomelas | reverse complement strand
CTGTGATAATTAAGTATATTGGAATATAATATATAAGTAAATATATAAGGGCATAATATATAAGTAGATAAGGATATACTTTTGGTCAAGGGAAAAGTGATATAAGTAGATAAGGATATATAAGTAAGTAGATAAAGATATATAAGTAAGTAGATAAGGATCTGATTTTGATCAGGGGAAAAGTGATATAAGTAAGTATATAAGGATATAATTATAAGTAAGTAGATAAGGATATACTTTTGGTCAAGGGAAAAGTGATATCTAAGTAAGTATATAAGGATATAATATATAAGTAATTATATAAGGATATCATTTTGATCAGGGGAAAGGAGCTTAGCAAATCAAAGGCAGAAATGGTGGAGATAGGAGGTCTTTCAATATGTTTCTGTGAGACAGGGTGGAAAGGAAGCAGATGCAAAAGAAGAAAATAGCCATGAGGGGAAAGAAAAATAAAGGCCAGTACCCAAATTGAAAAGCCACTGGGGAGAGAGAAATTCATCTGAGGAACTCCAAAGGGTGGGGAATGGAAAACTGGAATTAGTAGGGGACCTTAAAAAAAATAAGTCAAGCCTAAAGCTGTGTCCATGCTGCCAAAAAAAAGTCTATTTTGCTCCATTTTGGCTAAGCAAGGTAAACATTTTCTCTGGCATGTACAGGTAATGGCCCAAATTTGTTTGTTACAAGTAGGTTGGAAACCAACACAACCCTTCTGAGAAGATTTCTTTTGCCTGCTCTGGTGAGTTCTGCTAAATCATATATATTTTTACTTGAAGCCCAAAAAAATTTGGCCTCACAAAAGCCAGCCAAATGCTGTGGCAGATCAGCCCCAGCTGGGATTCACAGCTGCTTTTAAATTGCCTGCGTCCAGCTGTGTGGATGGAGCTTAACTACAGCATCCCTACAGAGCTCCCAGAGAAGGAGCACCCTGAGGTAGCATTCTCCAGCTCTGCCAAACGTCAGGAGAAGGAGAGGGAGGTTGGACACTCATTGGGCTTTGTGTCTGCAGTGTAAAANCTGGAGAAGAGAAGGCTTCGAGGAGACCTTGGAGTGGCCTTCCAGTATCTGAAGGGAGTTTACAGGAGAGCTGTGGAGGGACTGTTGACAAGGTCTTGTAGTGACAGGATGAGGAGGAATGGGTTTAAAGTGGCAGAAAGGAGGTTTAAACTGAATGTTAGGAAAGAGTTCTTTGCAGTGAGGGTGGTGAGACACTGGCACAGGTTGCCCAGGGTGGTGGTGGAGCACAGAAGCACCCAAGGTGCTCCACCACCTCCCTGGAGGTGTTCAAGGCCAGGTTGGATGCAACCTGTTCTGGTTCAGTGCTTCTGCGCTCCACAACCTCCCTGGAGGTGTTCAAGGCCAGGTTGGATGTTCCAGTGGGAGGTGTCCCTGCCTATGGCAGGGAGATGGGAACTGGCTGAGCTTTGAGGTCCCTTCCAACCTAAAGCCTTCTATGATTCTATGACACAGACAAGTGTGCACGTTCTGCAGCAGCAGCAGCATGCTGTGTGTTGATGCCATATTGCACAGCTGCAGTGGGGCTTGGGCTCCAGGTGGATCTGATACCTGCTTGGAGGAGGAGGGGAAGAGCATCTGAATATTACCTCTATCTTTATCTGCTTTCACCAAGTTTTGTTACTTGCTCAGAGCTGGTGTAAATGGTGCTTCCTGATGTGTGTTCCAAAGGAGCTGTTTTGCTGGGTGTGGATCACCAGGTGCAGGCTGTGGCCACATAAGGCCATAGCCAGGTTTTAGGTTGCACTAATGCTTATCTCTCAACTCTTGATCAGCAGGAGGTGGCCAACTGAAGACCAACTTCGTGGAGCAAAGCTGGAAGTGGGCAGGTTCAGACTGGATGTGAGGAGGAAGTTGTTGAGCATGAGAGTGGTGAGAGGCTGGAATGGGTTGCCCAAGGAGGTGGTTGAGGCCCCATGGCTGGAGGTGTGTAAGGCCAGGCTGGCTGAGGCTGTGTGCAGCCTGCTCTAGGGTAGGGTGTCCCTGGGCATGGCAGGGGGGTTGGAACTGGCTGATCCTTGTGGTCCCTTCTGACCCTGGAGAAGAAAAGGCTTGATATGATTCTATCATATGCAGAGATCATCCTTCACTTTTAAAAGGATTCCCAGGTCTTTAAAAGGAGGTTGTGAAAGCAACAATTTCGCTTGAAGGTTGGCATCCTGTAAAGCTTCATCGTTCCTGTTGCTCCAGGCAGTTGCAGTCAGTCAATTTGGGGCAAATCTGTGACTGCCACTGTGTAATGCAATTTTAATTGCCATAGTTCTATGATTCCATGATTCTGTATCCATTCTGCTGTTTATCAAATGCCTCAAGTCTAAGGGAGCTCAGGAGTTGGTTCACTTTGTACTCGTTTGTTAGCCTTTTGCCACTTCTGCTCCTTGAGCTGACCTCCTGTGCAGAAAGAAGAGCACTAGCACAAGGGAGTCAGCAAAGCTGCATGAAAGAGAGCTGGAGGAACAGCACAGAACCATGTCTTTTGCTGACTGTTCACAGTTAGATTGGTTTGGCTCAAGTGCCAAACCGTATGGGGCATAGAAGTAAAGCAGTCAGCAGTCCCAACAAAACCTGTGTGTTTCCACTTCTTCCTCCCAAAGAGGCAGCTTCAAGTTTTTTTGGAAGCTCTGCCAAACCTGGAAGTATAAACTATTAAAATGTGACTTGGTACAGATTTGTACCTTGGGGTTCTTTGGCTCTACCTCCAAGGTATTTTTTCCTGCAGCTGCCATAATTAGAAGTTGCTCTTTGTGGACTTCATGGAGTCTAACAATGGATAACTTAGTAAGCCAAACAGGGACACTTTCAGGAGCACTTTACTTGGCCACCTTTTTGAACTGAATTGCTGCAATCTCACAGAAGTTTGAGAACCTCCAAGCCTTTGCCAGACATGGTTGAAAAAGTTACAGGGTGGGATAGAATCATAGAATGGTTTAGGTTGGGAGGGACCTCAAAGCTCAGCCAGTTCCAACTAGAACCTCCCACTAGAACAGGTTGCTCAAGGCCTCATCCAACCTGGCATTGAACACCTCCAGGAAGGTTGTGGAGCACAGAAGCACCAAAGATCACATTGGGTGCTTCTCTGCTCCACAACCTCCCTGGGCAACCTGTGCCAGTGTCTCACCACCCTCAACCTGTGCCAGTGTCTCACCACCCTCAACCTGTGCCAGTGTCTCACCACCCTCACTGCAAACTTCTTCCTAACATCCAATTTCAATCTCCCCTCTGCCAGTTTAAACCCATTCCTCCTCATCCTGTCATTACAAGACCTTGTCAATAGTCCCTCCCCAGCCTTCCTGTAGCCCCCTTCAGATATTGGAAGGCCATTCTAAGGTCTCCTCAAAGCCTTCTCCTCTCCAGGCTGCAGAGCCCCAACTCTCTCAGCCTGTCCTCATAGCAGAGCTGCTGCAACCCTCTGAGCATCTTTGTGGCCCTTCTCTGGACTGGCTCCAGCAGTTCCATGTCCTTCTTGTGCTGGGGTCTCCAGAACTGCACCCAGGACTGCAGGTGGGGTCTGAGGAGAGCAGAGCCAAGGGGCAGAATCCCCTCCCTTGCCCTGCTGCCCACACTGCTCTTGCTGCAGCCCAGCACAGGGCTGGCTATATAGACACTGGGATATAGAACATGACTGTCAAAATCTTGTCTCTGCAGAGAACCAGACTAAAACAATAACCCAGTAAACAGTATTGGGAGAAAAATGACACCACTGCATTGTTTGACTTCGGTGATTGCAAACATGATTTAAGTGTTTCCTTCTTCAAGCAAAGTCTAGCATCACAGAACCACAGAATCTCTCAGATTGGCAAAGCCCTTCAAGCTCATCAAGTCCAAGCATTAGTTGCACACTGACAAGTCCTTGACTCAACCAAATCCCTCAGCACAACATCTCATCACTAGGAATCACTGTGGTTGGAAAGGATCACCAGCATCAGCGAGTCCAACCTTCATCCCAGCATCCTTAACCCTAATTCTACTGCTTCTACTCAACAGTGTTGCAACATGAACCTGTTTATTTCAGTTCAGCTGAGGAAAGATTGGACTCCTAAATGCTCATTTCATTTTCTGTCAGGTCCAGCACATGCTGAAGAGCTAAGACAAACCAGTTGAATATATTCTAGCCATTAGAAATATGTTCTATATCCCTGGTCCTTAGCTTTTCAGGCTCACAGTGCTCCATGATAGCTTTAGGCAGCCAGCTAAAGGCATCTTTGTCTTCCTCAGCACTGTTTTCTCTGGCATGCCTCTGTTGAGAGATAATTGGAGGAACAATGGTGAATTAAGCCACTCATCTTCATGTTTCTGACAGCCTGAGAAGGTACTCCTGCTGTTACTGACTGCTTAGATGGCATCTGTGACCCCTATTCAGTATCCAGAGCTCCACAACAGAGCCAAAGAATAAAAAGATGGAGCATGTGCTTGCTGACTGGGTGCATGGTTTATGGTTCAGCCAGCAAACTGAGCACCAAAACAGGTGGCTAGCAAAACCATCACTAACAGTTTCAACGTGAGCTCATCTTAAATAGACCACATGAATCACCATGTACACCACAGAACCAGTCAGGGTTGGAAGGGACCACAAGGAGCAGCCAGTTCCACACCCCCTGCCATGCCCAGGGACACCCTACCCTAGAGCAGGCTGCCCACAGCCTCAGCCAGCCTGGCCTTAAACACCTCCAGCCATGGGGCCTCAACCACCTCCCTGGGCAACCCATGCCAGGCTTTTACCACTCTCATGCTCAACAACTTCCTCCTCACATCCAGTCTGACTCTCCCCACCTCCAGGTTTGCTCCATTCCCCCCAATCCTGTCACTCCCTGACACCCTAAAAAAATCCTTCCCCAGCTTTTTTGTAGCTCCCTTCAGATCCTGGAAGGCCACAAGAAGGTCACCTGGGAGCCTCCTCTTCTCCAGCCTGCACAGCCCCAACTCTTTCAGTCTGTGCTCACAGCAGAGCTGCTGCAGCCCTCTCAGCATCCTCCTGGCCCTGCTCTGGACACACTCCAGCATCTCCACAGCCCTCTTGTAATGGGGGTTCCAGAACTGGATGCAGCACAGTGTTACAAACAATGTGAGAAGTCCATTTTTCTCTTCCAGAATTATCTAGGCAATAGAATCACAGAATCAGTGAATTNTGAGAGAGTCATTGGCTACTGGAATGGGCTGCCCAGGGAGGTGGTGGAGTCGCCGTCCCTGGAGCTGTTCAAGGCAGGATTGGACGTGGCACTTGGTGCCATGGTCTAGCCTTGAGCTCTGTGGTAACAGGTTGGACTTGATGACCTATGAGGTCTCTTCCAACCTTGGTGATACTGTGAGACTGTGATACTGTGAGAAGAGCCCAACCCTACCTGGCTACAGCCTCCTTTCAGGTAGCTGCAGACAGCAATGAGCTCTGCCCTGAGCCTAGCACCCAGCCCTACCCAGCAGATGAATAGTGCCCACCAAGGGTTGACAGTCAAAGAGAAAAGGGGGGGATGGGAAACTTTGCACTGAAGTGGTCCTTAGACTTCCAGCTGTGCTGCAAAGCAGTGTTCAGAGTCATTCATCCTGTTTCCAGCAGTGCCCTTGAGCATACCCCCTGCCAGTAACAAGACCTTAAAGTGCAAGAGAGGGAGAGAGAGAAACATCTTTTTTTCTTTTTTTCTTTTTCTTTCTCTCTCTCTCTCTCTCTTTTTTTTTTAACCAACTAGCAGAGGATGTGCTGAGCCAAAATAGAAATAGCAAGGTCAGGGCAGGGCAAGGCCCTGCCTTTCATTAGCCAGCCCTGGCTAGGAGCGATTAAATATGTACAAGAGGCTTTGAATAGATCCAGGGAAGGAGGGATGACATTGTGGAACACAGAAACATCATTCTCTGGTGCTTTGCTGATGTCAACTGACTAAGTACAGGATGGTGCTTAATTAGAGAGATAAAAGGAATAGATTGTAATTAATTTTGTAGAAGAGAGAGAGGGTTGTTTTTTTTTTGCTGTGGCTGTTGTTGTTTTTGTAAGAGGAAGGTCTGAACAAAAATAGTGAGCCTGACTTAACAGAACCCAGATAGCCTGGAGGTGCATGTGGACCTAGCCTGCAGTTCTCCTGAGGGTGACCTGATGAAGACTCAGTAAAAAAAAAAAAGGACAAAATTACATTGACAAAGGAATTATTAAGGACCTGTTAAATTTTGGAGCTGCACTGATTAGAAACTAAAAACCTTTGAGGCACTTGGGCTGGAGTCACCATCCCTGGGGGTGGTCAGGAAAAGCCTGGATGAGGCACTTAGTGCCATGGTCTGGTTGACTGGCTAGGGCTGGGTGCTAGGTTGGACTGGATGATCTTGGAGGTCTCTTCCAACCTGCTTGATTCTATTCTATTCTATTCTATTCTATTCTATTCTATTCTATTCTATTCTATTCTATTCTATTCTATTTTATCTTGGAGGTCTCTTCCAACCTGGTTGATGCTATGATTAGGCTCAGGGGAGACCTCACTGCTGTCTACAACTACCTGAAGGGAGGCTGTAGCCAGGTGGGGTTGGGCTCTGCTGCCAGGCAAGCAGCAACAGAAGAAGGGGACACAGTCTCAAGTTGTGCCAGGGCAGGTCTAGGCTGGATGTTAGGAGGAAGTTGTTGGCAGAGAACACCCAAACCATCACACTCTGTTACAGTCAATATAAAGCTCATTAAAAGTCTTTTAGCTGTTCTTGAAGTCCTCCTCCAGTGGGGCTGACATTAGTGGTCAGTTCACTGGCAGAGGAGCCCAGTTTGATTTATATGTTTTCTTGCTAAGATGTCAGATTGACAGCCCTGGGAACAGAAGCACTTAGCTAATTGCCCAAACATGCAGCACATCACAGACTTTGCCAGCCTTTCACAATGGCAGTACCTTGAGCCTCCAGCGTGAGACCATACCTAAGCCTTCAGAGGGCATTCAAGTGCTGAACCCCAATAGGGCCTAAGAAGTACTTTTTGTTAGCTCCTTTCATAGCTCACTAAGGTAAACAAGGACCATGAGTTTCTTTTGTGTAAAGCAATTGAACAGCCAGGCTGGCAAGAGCAGCTCTGAGTTAGAATTCACAAGAACTACATTTCAAGCTATGGTAACTTTCTCCTGCAAAGCTTGCAGATTGCCCTTCCATCCCAGGAGTCAGCACTTGCTCCCAGCCACTCTACCTCTCCCTGCTGTTCCACTACCAGGAAGGACCAGTTGTGGGCTTGCAAGTTTAGCTCACATGTTCTTCAAGACTTCTAAATGAGCACTAGTGGCATTTTAGTATCTGAGACTTGGGCAGAAACAGTATTTGTCAATGGATGGTTGTTCTCCCATCACAGCCAGTCCCAACTGCTGGTTAGTTGTGAGACTTCTTGTTCCTCCCCTGACTCTTCCCACATAGAATCGTAGAATCAACCAGGTTGGAAGAGACCTCCAAGCTCATCCAGCCCAACCTAGCACCCAGCCCTGGCCAATCAACCAGACCATGGCACTAAGTGCCTCATCCAGGCTTTGCTTCAACACCTCCAGGCACGGTGACTCCACCACCTCCCTGGGCAGCCCATTCCAATGCCAATCACTCTCTCTGCCAACAACTTCCTCCTAACATCCACCCTGAACCTGCCCTGGCACAGCCTGAGACTCTGTCCCCTTGTTCTGTTGCTGCTTGCCTGGCAGCAGAGCCCAACCCCACCTGGCTACAGCCTCCCTTCAGGTAGTTGTAGACAGCAGTGAGATCCCCCCTGAGCCTCCTCTTCTGCAGGCTGCACACCCCCAGCTCCCTCAGCCTCTCCTCATAGGGTTAGGAACAGGCAGCAGTGCTATGAAGAGGGGGATGCTGTTAGCAGCACTGTGTTAACCTGTCCCATTCTGTACCCCCCCAGCTCCCCCAGCCTCCACTGATAGGGTTAGAAACAGGCAGCAGTGCTATGAAGAGGGGGATGCTGTTAGCAGCACTGTGTTAACCTGTCCCATTCTGTACCCCCCCAGCTCCCCCAGCCTCTCCTGATAGGGTTAGAAACAGGCAGCAGTGTGATGGGGTTAGGAACAGGCAGCAGTGTGATAGGGTTAGGAACAGGCAGCAGTGTGATGGGGTTAGGAACCAGCAGCAGTGTGATAGGGTTAGGAACAGGCAGCAGTGTGATGGGGTTAGGAACAGGCAGCAGTGTGATGGGGTTAGGAACCTGCAGCAGTGTGATGGGGTTAGGAACAGGCAGCAGTGTGATAGGGTTAGGAACAGGCAGCAGTGTGATGAAGAGGAGGATGCTGTTAGCAGCACTGCATTAATCTGTCCTGCCCCTCTCTTGTCCATGTGGCTTTTAGCTACCAGTTGCTTTAATGGTGACAGAGTTAACATATCAACCCTTATTCTTTTCCTTCCTTGTCCTTAGAAATCCAGGAGAAGGATAGGAGGCAATGTGGATTTTGTCCTTTCCTTCTCTCCTGAAGCCAGGGCAGTTTGGCTGTGGCCCTTTTCAGTGCAGGCAGGAGGGGTAGAGGCCCTGCCTTTAAAAACTTGCCTTTTTCTTCCCCTGAGGTTTTCTTCCAGGCCCTTTTTTAAGTGAATGGAGAAGAGCAATTTTCTTGCACTGCCGGCATTCTTTTTCCTCCCCTCCTCCCCTCCACCAAGTCACGTCCCTAATTAATTGAATTCCCTCCTAGACCTTTTGTGAGTCATTTCAATTACCCATTAGCGAAGCAGCCTGGGATTTCTGCTGTGTTTTCACTCATCTTCCTGGAATTTCTCTTCTCCTCCCTCCCCCCCACTTCCCCTTTTAGTCACTCTGGTCTGTGAAAAGCATTAGATGGACTTCAGCTCCAAGTGCCTATATTGTTTGCAAGCCCAGCTGCATACTTGCACACTCTGCCTTGTGCGTCACTGCTATTCATCTTGTTTTGTACTTGGCTCTGCTGCAGATGCTGTAAATATGGTAATTTTAGATGCCCTGATTGGAAAGGCTTTGCAGGGTGGGACTGCATGGGAAGAGAGCTGTTTGATTTACGCTGGTTCGCTCTGGTTTCACACAGTTTGGGGTTTGTAAGGAGGGGACTGGAATGAAACATAGGTTTAAGGGGCAGTTTCTCTTTTTAGGGCTGTGAGAGGGATAAACATGAGGTTGGCTTTGTGTGCTGGCACGCAGAAGTACTGTCCCAGGAGGTCTGAGAGACTGGAAGGAAATAAAACAAAAAACTGCTGAGGGGCCTGGAACACAAACCCCATGAGGAGAGGCTGAGGGAGCTGGGGGTGTGCAGCCTGCAGAAGAGGAGGCTCAGGGCAGAGCTCATTGCTGTCTGCAGCTCCCTGAAGGGAGGCTGTAGCCAGGTGGGGTTGGGCTCTGCTGCCAGGCAATCAGCAACAGAACAAGGGGACAGTCTCAAGTTGTGCCAGGGGAGGTCTAGGCTGGATGTGAGGAGGAAGTTGTTGGCAGAGAGAGTGATTGGCATTGGAATGGGCTGCCCAGGGAGGTGGTGGAGTCGCTGTCACTGGAGGTGTTGAAGCCAAGCCTGGATGAGGCACTTAGTGCCATGGTCTGGTTGACTGGATAGTGCTGGGTGCTAGGTTGGACTGGCTGAGCTTGGAGGTCTCTTCCAACCTGGTTGATTCTATGATTCTATGATTAGGATGTTTGTAGGAGACCTATTGGGAGTGATTTTACCTTTTCTGTCTTGAAATCTAGGCTGTCTGGTCAGCAGCAGTGCAGTCAATCACTCCAGAGCTCTGCTGCTTCGCAGGGGGATGTTATTCAAGTTGAACCCAAGCTATTCCTAGAATCAGTGAATCATAGAATCATAGAACCAACCCAATTGGAAGAGACCTCCAAGCTCATCCAGTCCAACCTAGCACCCAGCCCTAGCCAATCAACCAGACCATGGCACTAAGTGCCTCATCCAGGCTTGGCCTCAACACCTCCAGAGACAGAGACTCCACCACCTCCCTGGGCAGCCCATTCCAATGCCAATCACTCTCTCTGCCAACAACCTCACAGTATCATAGTATCACAGTATCATCAGGGTTGGAAGAGACCTCACAGATCATCAAGTCCAACCCGTCACCACAGAGCTCAAGGCTAGATCATGGCACCAAGTGCCACGTCCAACCTTGCCTTGAACAGCTCCAGGGACGGCGACTCCTAACATCCAGCCTAGACCTGCCCTGGCACAACTTGAGGCTGTGTCCCTTGTTTTCTTGCTGGTTGCCTGGCAGAAGAGCCCAACCCCACCTGGCTACAACCTCCCTCCAGGTAGTTGTAGACAGCAATGAGGTCTGCCCTGAGCCTCCTCTTCTGCAGGCTGCACACCCCCAGCTCCCTCAGCCTCTCCTCACAGGGCTGTGCTCCAGGCCCCTCCCCATTCTTGCTGCCCTTCTTAGGACATCTTCCAGCACCTCAACATCTCTCTTGAATCCAAGCTGTCTGGTCAGCAGCAGTTCATTCAGTGACTCCAGAGCTCTGCTGCTTTGCAGGGTGATGTTATTCAAGTTGAATCCAAGATGCTCTAAAAGAGTAAAAGGAGCTAGAGAATAGTTGCAGTTGAGTCTCCTTCTCTATGGGTCGTGCAGCAACAGGACCCTTATCCTTTTATCTCAAGTTATCAGGTCATGACACTAACTTTCCTTAGCTGTCTGTGGTGTTGCTCCATTTTCTTGTGCTAGTCTCCATTGCTAGCATCATGTTACAAGGTTTTGTGATCTGGCAGGTATTACACCTTTTTATTTCTTACATATCCTCTTAGATTAAGTCCACTGCTGTGGAGTTCTCCTGGTGAGGAATATTACCCAGCTTCGGGGCCGAGCAGCAGCACCATCCAAACTGGAGCTTTGGTGGTGCTGTCACACCTGATAAGCTGTTGAGCATGTACCAGAGGATGCCATATTGTCTTTGACTTGTGCCCTGGTGAGGCCTCATCTGGAGTATTGTGTCCACTTTTGGGCCCCCGAGCTCCAGAAGGGCAGGGAGCTGCTTGCAAGAGTCCAGCACAGAGCCACAAAAATGATTAAGGAGGTTGAACATCTTCCTTATGAGGAGAGCCTGAGGGAGCTGGGGCTTGGAACTTGGAGAGGAGGAGACCAAGGGGTGACCTCATTCATGTTCATAAACATGTAAGGGGTGAGAGCCAGGAGGCTGGAGCCAGGCTCTGCTGCGTGATGCCCAGTGGCAGCACAAGGGGCAGTGGGTGGAAGCTGAGGCAGAGAAGGTTCCATGTGAACCTGAGGAGGATTTTTTAACCTGTGAGGGTGACAGAGCCCTGGAACAGGCTGCCCAGGGAGGTTGTGGAGTCTCCCTCTCTGGATATCCAAGAACCTTCTGGATGCATTCCAATGTGATCTGCTCTGTGTTATCCTGCTCTGGCCAGGGGGTCTGGATCATTCGAGGTCCTATCCAGCCCCTGACATTCTGTGATGCTCTGCCAGCCATGCCAGTGGCACTGATTGAATTGCAATGGTCCAGGCAGCAATCTGTGCTGCCTTTGCATGCTAACTCCTTTCTCTTACTGAGACTAGTCAGCAGGACAGAGTTCTCCTCTGCTAGACCAAACAAAGCAGCCACTGCTCACAGCCCAGAGCTGTCTTCCATTGTACTGGGAAACGCAGCAGACATACTACAGGTGAAAGCCTTTTAGCCCTTCATGTCAAAACATCTCTGATGTTCATTTACCTTAACCTAAATTCTCTTCTTGTAATAGGATGAGATTCCTTACACACTTTTTTTTTGCTGCTGCCTAACACTGCTCAGCTCCTACAAAGCACTGCTGTGGTTTACTTACTGGGTGTGCATCTTAGTGGTGGATAAAAAGCCTGACACCAGCTTAAATAACACAGTTGGTTAGTAAAGGAGCTGCAGAAATCTAAGCTCATTGCATTCCTGACCTTTCTTGAAGTTTCCACAGGTATCTCTGTGCACATAAATCAATCCACAACTTCTAGATAATATGGTCCATTGAGAACCTCTTTTGGACTTCCAGGATTCTAGGCTGTAAAATGTCCTAGAGCTTGATATCTCCTCAGCTGCAGACTGTTTTCATTACTCTATCTTTTCTGAGGGCAGCAAGGAAAACACTGACTTCTTGAACAGCTGAACACTGATGGAATTTTCTATTTTTACTTCTGTTTTGATACACAAAAACTGGATTTGGAATATGTCTGCTAAATCCCTGGCTGTAACAAGCAAATGATAACAGTGATTAGAATTCCTCTTGCCTCAGGACTCTCCAAGGAACTGGCTGGATCTCTGCACACAAAATACATGCTGATGATTGCTCCAGTGTATGCCCATTTATAGCATTTCTCTAACAGCACCTTAGAATCATAGAAGCAGTCAGGGTTGGAAGGGACCACAAGGAGCAGCCAGTTCCAACCCCCCTGCCATGCCCAGGGACACCCTACCCTAGAGCAGGCTGCACACAGCCTCAGCCAGCCTGGCCTGAAACACCTCCAGCCATGGGGCCTCAACCCCCTCCCTGGGCAACCCATTCCAGCCTCTCACCACTCTCATGCTCAACAACTTCCTCCTCACCTCCAGCCTGAATCTATCCACCTCCAGCTTTGCTCCATTCCCCCCAGTCCTGTCACTCCCTGACAGCCTAAAAAGTTCCTCCCCAGCTTTTTTGGAGGGCCCCTTCAGATCCTGGAAAGCCACTCCAAAGTCTCCTGGAAGCCTTCTCTTCTCCAGGCTGCAGAGCCCCAACTCTTGTAGCCTGTCCTCATAGCAGAGCTGCTGCAGCCCTCTCAGCATCTTGGTGGCCTCTTCTGGCCTGGCTCAAACAGTTCCATGTTCTTCTTGTGCTGGGGGCTCCAAACTGTGCACTTATTTTAAACTAAGTTATTGATTAGACCACATTTTATTAATCTAAGCATCTTGGTGTCAGAGGTATGGCCCAGTCATCTGTTTGCCATTGGAATGGGCTGCCCAGGGAGGTGGTGGAGTCGCTGTGCCTGGAGGTGTTGAAGCCAAGCCTGGCTGGGGCACTTAGTGCCATGGTCTGATTGATTGGCTAGGGCTGGGTGCTAGGTTGGACTGGATGAACTTGGAGGTCTCTTCCAACCTGGCTTGGCTAGGGCTGGGTGCTAGGTTGGACTGGATGAGCTTGGAAGTCTCTTCCAACCTGGCTTGGCTAGGGCTGGGTGCTAGGTTGGACTGGATGAGCTTGGAAGTCTCTTCCAACCTGGCTGATTCTATGGTTCTGTGATTTTCCTCGGGGGTTGTATTTGATTTTGCAGACACTTGGCACTTGAAGAGGGTCACTTTGTGTTCCCCTCTCTCTTGTGTGCTTAGAGGGTTTTGTGTGGGCTATCCCACTTGGCTCCCATGAGATCCCCCACCTGGTAAAGGATAGAGTGTATGACCCCGCTCCCAGCCTCTTCCCTACCTCCAGCCTCCCTCCCCATCATCTGAGAAGGTTAAACTAAAAGCAACATCTATTGATGGCCAAGGTCCAAGGCTGCAATGTGTCCATTGTATGTGTTCACTTCAAAACCAACATATCAAGGCAAGTGCAGTCCTTACAAGTAGCACCCCTGGGCCTTCTTTTATTCCAAAGCAGAGATATTTACCCAAGGAAAAGAGGGAAGTGACAGGGTAACAGAGTACACATGTTGTGAAAATATGCAGGCAGAGACTGAAGAAAGAACAACATTCTGCCACAAGTAGCTGCCTTGTTCCTCAACTTTCCCCCCCTTCAGATTAGAACCAGCCATTTCTTGTGCTCTTTCAAGCACCTTCTGTGGTTTCCTGACAGCTGGCTGGAGAGGATTGAAATTTGGCTTGCAAAAATGGGCCATGGGTCATGTTATTTCCAAGAGAAGAGAAGCAAAGAAATTCCCATCATGGTCAAAATTCAGCAGTTTGGGGGTTGGGAGGGGTTTTATTTCCTCTCTTAGAAAATCAGTGGTGGATATTTTAATACAGAACTTTAGTTTTAAATTCTTAGCAAAGAGTAACTACAGAATCAGCTCTTCCCTTCTCTGATCCATTTATAATGGGAAGCAATGTTTTGGGGGGAGCTGTAGCCTGTCCTTCTCCTGGGGAGTGTGAAAGGGAAACACTCAGCTTCATAAAAGCTGTCTACAACAGCTGAAGGGAGGCTGTAGCCAGGTGGAGTTGGTCTCTTCTCCCAGGCAAGCAGCAACAGAACAAGGGGACACAGCCTCAAGCTGTGCCAGGGGAGGTCTAGGCTGGATGTTAGGAGGAAGTTGTTGGCAGAGAGAGTGATTGGCATTGGAATGGGCTGCCCAGGGAGGTGGTGGAGTCACCGTCCCTGGGAGGTGTTGAAGCCAAGCCTGGATGAGGCACTTAGTGCCATGGTCTGGTTGATTGGCCAGGGCTGGGTGCTAGGTTGGACTGGATGAGCTTGGAGGTCTCTTCCAACCTGCTTGATTCTATGAGTCTATGATTCTCCCTCAAAACCAGCATGTGATTTGCTAGCACACAATGGAAAGGATTAAGCAGATGACATTTGATTATCTATTTACATCTTACAGGTGTGCTTCCATAACCTAACTCATAGATAGATGAACTTTGCTAATCACCAAAGCTCCCTAATAAGCAGGCTGGCAGAGTGTGGTTCTCATGTCACACCTTACACTCCCATTCCCATTGCCAGAGAGAGTGATTGGCATTGGAATGGGCTGCCCAGGGAGGTGGTGGAGTCGCTGTGCCTGGAGGTGTTGAAGCAAAGCCTGGATGAGGCACTTAGTGCCATGGTCTGGTTGATTGGCCAGGGCTGGGTGCTAGGTTGGACTGGATGAGCTTGGAGATCTCGTCCAACCTAATTGATTCTATGATTCTATGAAAAGAAGCTGGGGGGTTATGGAGGTATTTTATTGGGGTTTTATAATGATCTGATAACACTTCTCTTGGAAAAACAATTTCCAAACTGCCTTCAGTTTGGGGCTCCCCAGTTTAAGAGGGGCAGGAATCTGCTGGAGAGGGTCCAGCAGAGGGCTACGAGGATGATGAGGGGACTGGAGGGCACTGCCTGATGGGGAGAGGCTGAGGGACCTGCAGAAGAGAAGACTGAGAGAGGATTTAATCAATGTTTATAACTATCTGAGGGCTGGGGGTCAGGAGGGGGAGGGACAGGCTCTGCTCACTGCTCCCTGGGATAGGACAAGGAGCAATGGGTGTAAGCTGCAGCACAGGAGGTTCCAGCTCAACACAAGGGGGAACTTCTTTGCTGTAAGGGTCCCAGAGCCCTGGCACAGGCTGCCCAGAGAGGCTGTGGAGTCTCCTTCTCTGGAGCCTTTCAAGGCCTGTCTGGATGTGCTCCTGTGTGACCTGAGCTAGATTGTGTGGTCCTGCTCTGACAGGGGGATTGGACTGGATGATCTCTTTGGGTCCTTTCCAACTCATGACATCCTGTGATCTTGTGGTTAACAAAAAGCTAAGCCTGAACAACAGCTTGCAGGCTGGGGTTCTTGTTCCTGGCTCTCCTGAGCTTCAGTTGATAATACTGGTACATTACCAGCTTTATGTTCAAGCAGATGGTTTCTGTTAGGAGTTATAAACCTTCCTGGTGTTTTGTTCCTCAGTGAACAATTCTCTTTTTTAAATACTTTAATAAGGGAATACTTAGTTCTCCAAAGTACTAACTTATTTGACCTGCATATTAGGGCATGAGGATCCCTCCTGGGAACAGGGGTTTGCTACCCTTGCAGCCAGAGTGCCCAGCCTAGAATGAGAGTGCTGTCAGCTGGGCTTAAGGGAAAAAAGGAAAGCAAGTAGAAACAGGGCAAGAGATGGGAGAGAAAAATGTCATGAGGAAGCAGCAAGCAGAGAACTTCAGCTGTCATGCTCTGCTCCCTGGAGAAAGCTAAGAGGTCCAGCAAATGTGCTACTATCTGTGGACCATGAGAAAGGTTAAAGCAATCAAAGAATCATAGAATTAGAGAATCATAGAATCATAGAATCAAGCAGGTTGGAAGAGACCTCCAAGCTCAGCCAGTCCAACCTAGCACCCAGCCCTAGCCAAGCAACCAGACCATGGCACTAAGTGCCCCAGCCAGGCTTTGCTTGAACACCTCCAGGCACAGCGACTCCACCACCTCCCTGGGCAGCCCATTCCAATGCCAATCACTCTCTCTGCCAACAACTTCCTCCTAACATCCAGCCTAGACCTCCCCTGGCACAGCTTGAGGCTGTGTCCCCTTGTTCTGTTGCTGCTTGCCTGGGAGAAGAGACCAACCCCACCTGGCTAC
>WAAF01014948.1:4470-18822 GCA_013400475.1 Tricholaema leucomelas | reverse complement strand
CCAGGGAGGTTGTGGATCACAGAAGCACCGAATGTGATCTTCGATCACATTCGGTGCTTCTGTGCTCCACGACCTCCCTGGGCAACCTGTGCCAGTGTCTCACCATCCTCAACCTGTGCCAGTGTCTCACTGCAAAGAACTTCTTCCTAACATCTAGCTTGATTTTTTTTCCTCTGCCAGTCTCAACCAGAGAGGGAGCAAAGGCCTCTTGTTCACATGACATCCTCTCTCGTTTGCAGCCACCCTTCGAACAACCAAAGTGGGTTGCATTTTTCTCTCCAAACTGAGTTGCATTTTTTCCAGCACTGATTTTTCTTTTTCTTTAAGTGTTGGGGTGGGTTGGTGGTTTTGTTTGTTTGTTTGTTTGTTTGTTTGTTTGTTGTTTCTTTTGGTTTTAAATATGATTTTCCTTTCCTGTTTATCTAAAGCAGCTGAAGGGAAAGGACACATTGCCTCAAGGCTGATAGGACAAGAATTAGTATGTGCTAGTTGTACCCAGGCCTGCAAGCACTTCCTTTCTCCTCCCCCATACCCAAAGCCAACTCTGTTTTATTCTTTGGGGTGGGCAGGATCCTGAGACTTTAGACCTCTTTTGAAGTACTGATGGACCACACTTCTTTCACATTTCTTTATAAAGCCTGAGCCTGAAGAAAAATAGATCCAGGGATGATGAGGATGGAAAGCTTCATAGAATCATAGAATCAAGCAGGTTGGAAGAGACCTCCAAGCTCATCCAGTCCAACCTAGCACCCAGCCCTAGCCAAGCAACCAGACCATGGCACTAAGTGCCT
The DNA here is from genome assembly GCA_013400475.1 of Tricholaema leucomelas. Classification (NCBI taxonomy): domain Eukaryota; kingdom Metazoa; phylum Chordata; class Aves; order Piciformes; family Lybiidae; genus Tricholaema lacrymosa; species Tricholaema leucomelas. Next base: position 18,031 of record WAAF01014948.1, on the reverse strand, counting down.
CATCCAGTCTTTGCTTGAACACCTCCAGGGATGACTCCACCACCTCCCTGGGCAGCCCATTCCAATGCCAATCACTCTCTCTGCCAACAACTTCCTCCTAACATCCAGCCTAGACCTGCCCTGGCACAACTTGAGGCTGATAGTGATTAGATGTTGTGCTGAGGGATTTGGTTGAGTCAAGGACTTGTCAGTGTGAAAGTAATGATTGGAGTCAATGAGCTTGAAGGTCTTTTCCAATCTAAGAGATTATGTGGTTCTGTGATTCTGTGACATTCAGCCTATGCTTCTGCCTGGCACAGCTTGAGACGCTGTCCACTTGTTCTGCTGCTGGTTGCCTGGCAGCAGAGCCCAACCCCACCTGGCTACAGCCTCCCTTCAGGTAGCTGTAGACAGCAATGAGGTCTGCCCTGAGCCTCCTCTTCTGCAGGCTGCACACCCCCAGCTCCCTCAGCCTCTCCTCACAGGGCTGTGTTCCAGGCCCCTCACCAGCTTCATTGCCCTTCTCTGGACACCTTCCAGCACCTCAACATCTCTCTTGATTTGAGGAGCCCAGAACTGGACACAGCACTCTGAGGCTGTTACTCCAACAGTCCTGCTTGCTTCCTTTACATTCTCTCGCCTTTAAGGGGCTTGATGAGTTGTTGAGACTCTGGTACATAACCAGAGCCCTTCACTGACTGTACATAACCAGAGCCCTTCGCTGAGTGCTCAGTGTCTTAGCCAGTACCAGGCTCAGCAAGACTAGAATTGAGGAGCCCAGAACTGGACACAGTACTCCAGGTGTGGCCTGACCAGTGTTGAGTACAGGTGAAGGGCCTGGAACACAAACCCTATGAGGAGAGGCTGAGGGAGCTGGGGGTGTGCAGCCTGCAGAAGGGGAGGCTCAGGGCAGAGCTCATTGCTGTCCACAACTACCTGAAGGGAGGCTGTAGCCAGGTGGAGTTGAGCTCTTCTGCCAGGCAAGCAGCAACAGAACAAAGGGACACAGTCTCAGGCTGTGCCAGGGGAGGTCTAGGCTGGATGTTAGGAGGAAGTTGTTGGCAGAGAGAGTGATTGGCATTGGAATGGGCTGCCCAGGGAGGTGGTGGAGTTGCTGTCCCTGGAGGTGTTCAGGAATAGCCTGGATGAGGCACTTAGTGCCATGGTCTGGTTGACTGGATAGGGCTGGGTGCTAGGCTGGACTGGATGATCTTGGAGGTCTTTTCCACCCTAGTTGATTCTATTCTATTCTATTCTATCCCCCCACTCCTTGTAGTGTTTTCCCTGGGAACAGCAAAGGAGTTTTAGTGAAGGTTTGCTGTGAGTTGGTGCTTGTTATCAGTTGCAGTTTGAAGCTCAATTTGGGCTTCGTGCAGAGCCAGATTCTGAAGTGATTTACTCCTCCTGCATACGTTTCCTCCTACGTGAGGATGGCCAGAAGAGGGGAATTTGCCTTGATGGAGTTTCCAGGGATTTGTTAACACAGAGCAAAGCCTACCAGTTTAGTTTAAATCAGTTTAACAGATTTACTGAACCTCATGCCACACCCTCCCCTGTGTAAGCTGCACTTAAGTGCTTACACAAGGGTTTGCAAGAGCCTGAGCAAATTGGATCTAAGCAGCACGTTGACTTAAAGCAGTGTAACTTTCCTACATAAACAAGAAGAAAGGCAAAGCCTCTGGACAACTCCCTGCCTCCAGACTGGACTAGAAGGCATCACTGAGCCCAGTTACTTCACCACAGATCTCCATTCGCCATCTCCAACCGCTCTGCTTTGGACAGGGTTTGCCTGTGTGCTCCCCACTGTGTCTGAGGGTGGAGGATAAACCTGCACTATCTCAAACCATTCATTGAAACTGATGTGACCAATCCTGCCTAAAGATTAGGGAGTGCTCAGCAATGCTGGCTGTTGGGAAGAACAGCAGTGCTGGGCAGGGTGGCAGCTGGAGGGCAGCAATTTCTCAGGCTAGGATGGCTGTTTGCAGAGCGAGTGCCCATTGCCTGACTTGCAGCCCAGAAAGCCAAGCAGAGCCTGGGCTGCAGCAGAAGTGTGGCCAGCAGGGCCAGGGAGGGGATTCTCCCCCTCTGCTCTGCTCTGCTGAGACCCCACCTGGAGTGCTGCATCCAGCTCTGGAGCCCCCATTACAAGAGGGATGTGGAGATGCTGGAGTGTGTCCAGAGCAGGGCCAGGAGGATGCTGAGAGGGCTGCAGCAGCTCTGCTGTGAGCACAGACTGAAAGAGTTGGGGCTGTTGTGTCTAGAGAAGAGGAGGCTCCCAGGTGACCTTCTTGTGGCCTTCCAGGACCTGAAGGGGGCCTCCAAAAGAGCTGAGGAGGTTCTCCTCCCCTTCTACTCATCCCTAGTGAGACCTCATCTTGAGTACTGTGTTCAATGAGGTCCCCACTTGAAGAGGGACAGGGATCTGCTGGAGAGGGTCCAGCAGAGGGCTATGAGGATGATGAGGGGACTGGAGCACTGCCTGATGAGGAGAGGCTGAGGAACCTGGGGCTGTTTAGTCTGGAGAAGACAGAGAGGGGATTTAATCAATGTCTATAAATAGCTGAGGGCTGGGGGTCAGGAGGAGGGGACAGGCTCTGCTCACTGCTCCCTGGGACAAGACAAGGAGCAATGGGTGTAAGTTACAGCAAAAGAGGTTTCTGCCTCAACACAAGGGGGAACTTCTTGACTGTAAGGGTCCCAGAACACTGGCACAGGCTGCCCAGAGAGGTTGTGGAGTCTCCTTCTCTGGAGCCTTTCAAGGCCTGTCTGGATGTGTTCCTGTGTGACCTGAGCTAGATTGTGTGGTCCTCCTCTGGCAGGGGGGTTGGACTGGATGATCTCCTTGGGTCCCTTCCAATGCCTGGCATCCTGTGAGCCTGTGAACTGGCTTTAACTGGCTGAAAAAAAACAATCCTGGGGTATTTCTTTTAGGCCACTCATCTGAGACTGATGGAAGGCACTGCAGAGCTGCATCTTTTGATAACTACTCATCAGTTCCTTCAAGCTTGCCACTTCTGTAAGGCAGTGCTGGCTGGTGCCTTTACTAGGGCAGCTTTGGGATTTGGTGACCTGTGTTTTGTAGCAGACCTACATATTCTCCGTGCATCACAGTCTCACAGTCTCACAGTATCACCAAGGTTGGAAGAGACCTCACAGATCATCAAGTCCAACCCTTCACCACAGAGCTCAAGGCCAGACCATGGCACCAAGTGCCACATCCAATCCTGCCTTGAACAGCTCCAGGGACGGCGACTCCACCACCTCCCTGGGCAGCCCATTCCAGTAGCCAATGACTCTCTCAGTGAAGAACTTTCTCCTCACCTCAAGCCTAAATTTCCCCTGGCACAGCTTGAGGCTGTGTCCTCTTGTTCTGGTGCTGGCTGCCTGAGAGAAGAGAGCAACCTCCTCCTGGCTACAACCACCCCTCAGGTAGTTGCAGACAGCAATAAGGTCTGCCCTGAGCCTCCTCTTCTCCAGGCTAAACAATCCCAGCTCCCTCAGCCTCTCCTCGTAGGGCTGTGCTCGAGGCCTCTCCCCAGCCTCGTTGCCCTTCTCTGGACACGTTCAAGCATCTCAATGTCCCTCTTAAACTGGGGGGCCCAGAACTGGACACAGTACTCAAGGTGAGGTCTAACCAGTGCGGAGTACAGGGGCAGAATGACCTCCCTGCTCCTGCTGGCCACACCATTCCTGATGCAGGCCAGGATGCCACTGGCTCTCTTGGCCACCTGGGCACACTGCTGGCTCATGTTCAGGTGGGTATCCATCAGCACCCCCAGATCCCTCTCTGTTTGGCTGCTCTCAGCCACTCCGACCCCAGCCTGTAGCTCTGCATGGGGTTGTTGTGGCCAAAGTGCAGCACCCTGCACTTGGAGCCATTGAACACCATCCCCTTGGACTCTGCCCATGCAGATGAAGCAGCTTGCATTCTTACAACCACTTTACATACTGTCCTAGGTTAATCACTGAATCAGCCATGGAACATCACAAAGGGTTCCATTTCAGTGGGATAGTAGAGCTCTGCAGACTCATTCTAGGCATTCTGCTCTGTAAGATGTGACCTACTTTGTCCCTAATAGTTTATAACAGTAAACCTGTACGAGGGAATTCTGGATGGTTTGGATGGAAAATTTCTTTGTGGAGTATGTATAGTGGCTTTGCAGTATCTGAAGGGAGCCTACAGGAAGGCTGGGGAGGGACTATTGACAAGGTCTGGGAATGTCAGGACGAGGGGGAATGGGTTTGAACTGGCAGAGGGGAGATTTAGACTGGATGTTAGGAGGAAGTTCTTTACAGTGAGGGTGGTGAGACACTGGCACAGGTTGCCCAGGGAGGTTGTGGATGCTTCCTCCCTGGAGGCGTTTAAGGCCAGGCTGGATGAGGCCTTGAGCAGCCTGCTCTAGAGGGAGGTGTCCCTGCCTATGGCAGGGGGTTGGAGCTGGATGATCCTTGAGGTCCCTTCCAACCTAAACCATTCTATGATTCTATGTCATGCATCAGGAGAGAAGTGATTGTCTTGCAAGTGGTCAAAACCAACTCTTCTCTTCTTAAGAAGGCAGTTCTGCACCATGAGAGAGGTGAGAGCCTCGAATGGGTTGCCCAGGGAGGTAGTTATGTCCATCCCTGGAGGTAAGGGCAGGCTGGATGAGGCTGTGGGCAGCCTGCTCTAGGGTAGGGTGTCCCTGGGCATGGCAGGGGGGTTGGAACTGGCTGCTCCTTGTGGTCCCCTCCAACCCTGACTGATTCTATGATTCTATTACTTGCACACCAGCATGATTCCCTTCAACAGCTGATTCACATTTTACCCCTTACTAAAGAATTCAAAGTTGATTTCATTTACAAGCCAAGGAGCATCCCCTTCCATCCACTACCATTCTAAGCTCTATGGCTCCCCTTTTTGAGTGCAGATTGTCCATTTTTGATGGATGAAAATTGACACAGATATGCTGAACGTGCTCCAGTCCATTTTCTTTTGAAAGTCTTTTTTTTTTCTAGCCTCTAGGAGCTGTTGGGTCACTGGACAGTAGTGCTAGGGAATGGGAAGTTAAGCTGTATCAGTCAGATCACAGTAGTCCTCTGGGCAGCTTGAAGAGCAAAGAGTGGGAAGCAGTGAGGAGCAGAACCTCAGCAGTGATGTGCTGGGGAACTGCTGAGGCAAAAGAGTGTGGGAGCACCAGCTACAATGAGGTTTAAGATTGGAGTGGGACAAGGAGGAATATATCTCAGAGACTCATCTCTGGAGCTTAAATGTACACTGAGGGTTTTGAGCCTTACTATTTCACTCTCACATAACAATTGTCCTCTGGGCAGCTTGAAGAGCAAAGAGTGGGAAGCAGTGAGGAGCAGAACCTCAGCAGTGATGTGCTGGGGAACTGCTGAGGCAAAAGAGTGTGGGAGCACCAGCTACAATGAGGTTTAAGATTGGAGTGGGACAAGGAGGAATATATCTCAGAGACTCATCTCTGGAGCTTAAATGTACACTGAGGGTTTTGAGCCTTACTATTTCACTCTCACATAACAATTGTCCTCTGGGCAGCTTGAAGAGCAAAGAGTGGGAAGCAGTGAGGAGCAGAACCTCAGCAGTGATGTGCTGGGGAACTGCTGAGGCAAAAGAGTGTGGGAGCACCAGCTACAATGAGGTTTAAGATTGGAGTGGGACAAGGAGGAATATATCTCAGAGACTCATCTCTGGAGCTTAAATGTACACTGAGGGTTTTGAGCCTTACTATTTCACTCTCACATAACAATTGTCCTCTGGGCAGCTTGAAGAGCAAAGAGTGGGAAGCAGTGAGGAGCAGAACCTCAGCAGTGATGTGCTGGGGAACTGCTGAGGCAAAAGAGTGTGGGAGCACCAGCTACAATGAGGTTTAAGATTGGAGTGGGACAAGGAGGAATATATCTCAGAGACTCATCTCTGGAGCTTAAATGTACACTGAGGGTTTTGAGCCTTACTATTTCACTCTCACATAACAATTGTCCTCTGGGCAGCTTGAAGAGCAAAGAGTGGGAAGCAGTGAGGAGCAGAACCTCAGCAGTGATGTGCTGGGGAACTGCTGAGGCAAAAGAGTGTGGGAGCACCAGCTACAATGAGGTTTAAGATTGGAGTGGGACAAGGAGGAATATATCTCAGAGACTCATCTCTGGAGCTTAAATGTACACTGAGGGTTTTGAGCCTTACTATTTCACTCTCACATAACAATTGTCCTCTGGGCAGCTTGAAGAGCAAAGAGTGGGAAGCAGTGAGGAGCAGAACCTCAGCAGTGATGTGCTGGGGAACTGCTGAGGCAAAAGAGTGTGGGAGCACCAGCTACAATGAGGTTTAAGATTGGAGTGGGACAAGGAGGAATATATCTCAGAGACTCATCTCTGGAGCTTAAATGTACACTGAGGGTTTTGAGCCTTACTATTTCCCTCTCATGTAGCAATTGGCTGATAAGATACTTGCTCTTGTCTTTATAAAGAGCACTGTGGTTCCTAGTTGTGTGCAAGCAGTTAAGAGTGTACAGATCAGACCTACAGCTCTCCAAACCATAAATCCAGCAGCAGTTTTCTGTGATGGGATGTTGGTGAGCGGTGCAATTTGACTCTTTCAATGCTTGTTTGACAACAAGAAGTCAAACCCTGATCATTTGGCTCTAAGCTTTGCCATCTGATGCAGCTGGGACTCAGTAAATTTTGCAAGCAATGCCATGCATGGCAACAAGTCCTTTTCTGGGGAAACAGTACATTTATGAGGGAAAAAAAGACCAGTTCAGTAGTTCAGTGCAGAGCAAGAGAAAGGGTTGGTGAAAACACAACACGGAGCGAAGCTGGGGGTAGGGAGGTTCAGACTGGAGGTGAGGAGGAAGTTGTTGAGCCTGTCAGGGAGTGCCAGGACTGGGGGGAATGGAGCAAAGCTGGAGGTGGGGAGAGTCAGGCTGGAGGTGAGGAGGAAGTTGTTGAGCATGAGAGTGGTGAGAGGCTGGAATGGGTTGCCCAGGGAGGTGGTTGAGGCCCCATGGCTGGAGGTGTTTAAGGGCAGGCTGGCTGAGGCTGTGTGCAGCCTGCTCTAGGGTAGGGTGTCCCTGGGCATGGCAGAGGAGTTGGAACTGGCTGCTCCTTGTGGTCTCTTCCAACCCTGACTGATTTCCATGATTCTATGGGGAAGATAACTAAGCCATGTTGGCATCTGTGGCCCCTTCCAACCCTGGCTGATTCTATGGTTCTATGAAAACTTAAGGCAAGATCTCCATCTAAACAACAATTTAAGTTTTAAAGATCCCTTTGGTAAAATCATTATCTACTTCATCAGTACAAATGAGTAGGTGGTAAGGGCATCATTTTACTTTGGTAAAAAACTACATTTGCTTCATTCCCTGAGTTTCTTCCTCTCTGCTCTGCTGAGACCCAACCTGGAGTACTGCATCCAGTTCTGGAGCCCCCATTACAAGAGGGATGTGGAGATGCTGGAGTGTGTCCAGAGCAGGGCCAGGAGGATGCTCAGAGGGCTGCAGCAGCTCTGCTGTGAGCACAGACTGAAAGAGTTGGGGCTGTGCAGGCTGGAGAAGAAGAGGCTCCCAGGTGACCTTCTTGTGGCCTTCCAGGATCTGAAGGGGGCTACAAAAAAGCTGGGGAGGGACTTTTGAGGCTGTCAGGGAGTGCCAGGACTGGGGGGAATGGAGCAGAGCTGGAGGTGGGGAGAGTGAGGCTGGAGGTGAGGAGGAAGTTGTTGAGCATGAGAGTGGTGAGAGGCTGGAATGGGTTGCCCAGGGAGGTGGTTGAGGCCCCATGGCTGGAGGTGTTTAAGGCCAGGCTGGCTGAGGCTGTGGGCAGCCTGCTCTAGGGTAGGGTGTCCCTGGCCACGGCAGAGGGGTTGGAACTGGCTGCTCCTTGTGGTCCCTTCCAACCCTGACTGATCCTACAACTCTCTACACTTTTGGAGTATTCCTATATGAAATCTGACTTTGACCTATTTCTACCAATCCCAAGCCTTGCTTCAAGCCTTGGCTATTCAGAAAGGCTCTGTATGGATACTGGCAGCATTTAAAGCCTTCTCATTTTCCCCTTAAAACTGGAAACTGCCTCTTGATTTGTGAGGGGTAAGGAATGGCCTGGGATGATAAAATCGTCTTAGGAGACTGTAAAATCTATCATGAGTTGGAGATCTATTAGCATGCAGAAATTTTCTTTGGCTTGATTGCATTTTAAAGTTTACCAGAGCATACACAAATAGTTTCTAGTTCTAAGAAGTGTGCAGACCTCAGGTTTGCATATGGCTGTCTCCCCAAACCACAAGTCACTAAAGAATGTCAGTGTGATGTTTGGCTGGTTAAAGGAGGGCTGCACTCCCAAAGCAGCCTTGTGGGGTTTTTCCCCCCCCCCCCCCGCCCCTCACAGTAAGAAGAATCAAACATGAGAGAAATTATTTTCATGCATTATAATTTGCTTTATTAGTTTTGTTTCCACAGTCTGAAGCTGCAGCACCTGTGTAACCTTATTTAACTGGAGCAAAGCTGGAGGTGGGGAGGTTCAGCCTGGAGGTGAGGAGGAAGTTGTTGAGCATGAGAGTGGTGAGAGGCTGGAATGGGTTGCCCAGGGAGGTGGTTGAGGCCCCATGGCTGGAGGTGTTTAAGGCCAGGCTGGATGAGGCGGTGGGCAGCCTGCTCTAGGGTAGGGTGTCCCTGGGCATGGCAAGGGGGTTGGAACTGGCTGATCCTTGTGGTCCCTTCCAACCCTGACTGATTCTGTGATTCTATGAAAACAACCTAGAATCAGCCAGAAAGCTCTAAAACAACAAACATTTCCCTCCTTCCTGTAGCTTTGTGCTGCTCCAGCCAGATCCTTGCCTGCACCTGAGTCTGCTCAGTTAACACTAGAACTGACACTCAAGCTTACCTTGTGGTGGACCTTCCTCCATAGATCCAGTATGAAAAGCTTTAGCACAGAACAATTTCTGATCAGAGCCTTGTTCCCTACTGTGAGGTGTCCCTGCCCATGGCAGGGGGGTTGGAACTACATGATCCCAGTGGTCCCTTCCAACTCTGACTACTCTGAGGTGTCCCTGCCCATGGCAGGGGGATTGGAACTACATGATCCCAGTGGTCCCTTCCAACTCTGACTACTCTGAGGTGTCCCTGCCCATGGCAGGGGGGTTGGAACTACATGATCCCAGTGGTCCTTTCCAACCCTGACTGATTCTATGATTCTATGATCTGCCAGGTGGATAAGTGGCACTCGGTTCCCCACTTACTACTCTCTGCCATCTGCTGCAATTGCTTTGCTATCTCCTACTTCTTACCCACCCTAACAGAGCTGACTGTCACTGGAACAGCCTGGAATCTCTTTCAAAGAAATGGAGGTCTGTGAAAAGGTGCAAGTCCCTTGGAAATGCAGGCAACTTGTAGCTGAATTCAGTCCTTTTCTTCCCAGTCCAAAATACCTGCCTTCCAGAGAGCAGGAACTCTGTTTCCAGAGCCCAGCAACTCCTGGGTTGGGTTTTTTTTTGCCATTGAACAGCCCTTTTGTTAGAGCTCATAGTAACACAGAGAAGGGAATTTGGTAAAAGACTGATTTTATTTCCATCCTATCACTTTAAACATGAGCCAACTCTTCTGTTTTCGCCGAGAACCAACGAGGCCTGAGATGTTTCTGTTAATTAAAAACCATCAAAGGTGGGGGGAGGGTTTATATTTCCTTTCCCTTAGAATGCATTTGGAGCACCTCTGTCTCCAGCTGGCTATGGGAGCAGAGCCAGCCCATAATGGTTTCAAGCCCAGTGTGTGCATAGGGAAAAGGGTTTGGGGCTGATTGATGACTCTGAAAGCATTTGCAGCGCAGAGAGGCGAAACTGGTAGCACTGAAGCTGTTTAGAAGAGGAGGGGAAGGTGGATGTGTTTCTCAAACCCTGGCAATTCTTCCCTGTCAAGTGCAGTAAATGGTGCATGAAGGGTCTCATTTCATCTGCTTGTGGGCACTCTGCTCCATGAAACCTTTTGAAGTGGTTGCCAGAAGATGTAGCTGAGATTGGCTGAGCTTCCCTCGGCGTCCTTTTATCTGGCCCTTGGAGCCATTCTTTCAGCTGGGCTGTCAAAAGTTCTGTTGTTGGAGATATGCATTTAGGACTTTGTAGGAATGGGCCTGAAGATTAATTCATAGAATCAGAGAATGGTTTAGGTTGGAAAGGGACCTCAAAGCTCAGCCAGTTCCCACCCCCTGCTACAGGCAGGGCCATCTCCCACTAGAACAGGTCGCTCAAGGTCTCATCCAATCTGGTCTTGAACACCTCTAGGGAGGTTGTGGAGCACAGAAGCACTGAACTAGAACAGGTTGCATCCAGCCTGGTCTTGAACACCTCCAGGGAGGTCGTGGAGCACAGAAGCACCCAATGTGATCTTTGATCACATTGGGTGCTTCTGTGCTCCACGACCTCCCTGGACAACCTGTGCCAGTGTCTCACCACCCTCAACCTGTGCCAGTGTCTCACCACCCTCACTGCAAACAACTTCTTCCTAACATCCAGTTTCAATCTCCCCTCTGCCAGCTTAAGCCCATTCCCCCTCGTCCTGTCATTATCAGACCTTGTCAATAGTCCCTCCTCAGCCTTCCTGTAGGTCCCTTTCAGATACTGCAAGGCCACTCCAAGGTCTCCTCCAAGCCTTCCCTTCTCCAGGCTGCAGAGCCCCAACTCTTGTAGCCTGTCCACATAGCAGACCTCTGAGCATCTTTGTGGCCCTCCTCTGGCCTGGCTCCAACATTTCCATGTCCTTCTTGTGTTGGGGGCTCCAGAATTGTGCCCTGCTACTGCTTAAGAATGTGAAGCAGTGCAACATTGGAACATCTTCTGCAATCTTGGTATCCTTTCCAACTTCACATAACATTTATTGCTTCCCAGGTAGCATCTTGCTCCAGTTTTAATCTGGAGATTCATAGCATCTCTACCTGATCCACTGCACAATGGCCACGTTGTCATTTCCTCAGGCATGATAATAATGTTATTGTCCACCTTTGCCATGTGATCTTGCAGTCATCTTCATAGCACCTCAGTAATGGGAATGCTTCCAGCATTATGCTGGAGAGAGGAAAAGGGAACGTCTTTGTGAGGGAGTCTGCTCTCAATCATCATATGTGGGTAAGAGAGAGGTGTATTATGTTCAAGGTTCACAGGTTCAAGGAGAAGGAAATAGGATAGAGTGTTAAATACAATGAGAGATGGCCCCCAGATTGCACTTTGCAGGAGTTGGCCTTTTTCAGCAAGGAGAAGACATCCTCAGGAGCTCTTAAAAGACTGAGAAAAGGTAGAAGAAACATGGAGAGGAGAAGAGAGGAGAAGGCATCCTCAGGAGCACTGAAAAGACTGAGAAAAGGTAGAAGAAACATGGAGAGGAGAAGAGAGGAGAAGGCATCCTCAGGAGCACTGAAAAGACTGAGAAAAGGTAGAAGAAACATGGAGAGGAGAAGAGAGGAGAAGGCATCCTCAGGAGCACTGAAAAGACTGAGAAAAGGTAGAAGAAACATGGAGAGGAGAAGAGAGGAGAAGGCATCCTCAGGAGCACTGAAAAGACTGAGAAAAGGTAGAAGAAACATGGAGAGGAGAAGAGAGGAGAAGGCATCCTCAGGAGCACTGAAAAGACTGAGAAAAGGTAGAAGAAACATGGAGAGGAGAAGAGAGGAGAAGGCATCCTCAGGAGCACTGAAAAGACTGAGAAAAGGTAGAAGAAACATGGAGAGGAGAAGAGAGGAGAAGGCATCCTCAGGAGCACTGAAAAGACTGAGAAAAGGTAGAAGAAACATGGAGAGGAGAAGAGAGGAGAAGGCATCCTCAGGAGCACTGAAAAGACTGAGAAAAGGTAGAAGAAACATGGAGAGGAGAAGAGAGGAGAAGGCATCCTCAGGAGCACTGAAAAGACTGAGAAAAGGTAGAAGAAACATGGAGAGGAGAAGAGAGGAGAAGGCATCCTCAGGAGCACTGAAAAGACTGAGAAAAGGTAGAAGAAACATGGAGAGGAGAAGAGAGGAGAAGGCATCCTCAGGAGCACTGAAAAGACTGAGAAAAGGTAGAAGAAACATGGAGAGGAGAAGAGAGGAGAAGGCATCCTCAGGAGCACTGAAAAGACTGAGAAAAGGTAGAAGAAACATGGAGAGGAGAAGAGAGGAGAAGGCATCCTCAGGAGCACTGAAAAGACTGAGAAAAGGTAGAAGAAACATGGAGAGGAGAAGAGAGGAGAAGGCATCCTCAGGAGCACTGAAAAGACTGAGAAAAGGTAGAAGAAACATGGAGAGGAGAAGAGAGGAGAAGGCATCCTCAGGAGCACTGAAAAGACTGAGAAAAGGTAGAAGAAACATGGAGAGGAGAAGAGAGGAGAAGGCATCCTCAGGAGCACTGAAAAGACTGAGAAAAGGTAGAAGAAACATGGAGATGAGAAAAATGGGGAAGGAGCCTGAGGAAAGAGCAAAGGACCAAGTAGTGCAGACGATGCTCATTGGGATGGGTGCCTGTAGCAATGGGGCTGACTGCCTGCAAGCGAACTGCAGGTACACACCGTTCCTGCAGGCTTTCAGCAGCTCAGAGGCTGCACTCGTGGCTTGTTCCGTGCTAGATTGCCGTTCCCGTGTGGGAACCATAGGGAGCAGACATGCTTGAAGATGGGCAGGTGGCAAAAGGAATTATCTGAGCTTTATCAAAAGCCAAAAAAATTCAGGGAGACAGACGTCTGGTTTCAGTTCTGGGCAGATGCTCAGGTCAAGTCTTATTTTGTCCAAACTACTTCCCCTACCCTTAGGCGTGATATTTTCAGAGTGAAAGGCCGGGCAAAGCCCGGGGAGATTCCAGAGCACAGCTTGTTTTGCAGCTGGCTGAGCATGGAATTCATCAGCCACAAAGGAAGAGTCCCTCTCGTCGTGCAGATGGAGCGGGAGCTCAGCTCCGTGCATGCAGGGAGCAGCATGCACACGCATGCATGCACACGCACCAGAACAAACCAGTTCCCTCCCGGCTGCTGGGGAGGCTTCGGTTACACTCTCTGAAGCCAGAGGTTTCATTTGAGCCTTTCAGACTCTGTGCACTGCAGCCCTGGACTGCCTCCTTCCTCCCAGCACCCAGCCAGAAAAATCCTCCTCCCCCCTCACCCCCCTTCGCCTCCCTCCCTTTCCAGCGTGCACAGCACAAAAATCAAACCCCAACCCAAGCTCTGCCTTTGCAGCTGGGACTTATCAGCCAGAACACACACATGTAGGTCATCCATGGGAACTCGAGCAAAGTGTTGGATCAACGACAGCACTGGGGGGAGGGGGAGGAGGTGCAGGGCAGCAGGAGGAGCAGGGCTGGATTGATTCCTTTTTTTTGTTTTTGGTTGTTTTTGGTTTTTTTTTTTTTTTAATCGTTATTATTATTATTGTCTGCTCTTTTAGAAAGGAAAAGGAAGAAAGATTACAGCAGCTTTTCTGTTAAATGAAAAGATTAGCATGCCGTGGATGCTTGGCCGGGGCGTGATGAGATTTGCAGCAGATGAGTTGGTTGCTAGGCGACGCTAATGAAAAGCAGCCTTTCAAAACTTCTGTGCGGGCCCAAAACTTATCTTCCCTCCCCACCAACCCTCCCCCCCCC
>WAAF01014946.1:0-16656 GCA_013400475.1 Tricholaema leucomelas | reverse complement strand
GGCTCATCTTTCGGCACATGGGAACTGCCATAATAATACTACATGGTTATATATAACTGAGAATAAACTTAAGACACTCCTATACCTTCAATTTAAAGGACTGCTAAATGCCATCATTTCCCATTTCCTGGTTGGCTGGGGGAGTAAGGAGTCACACAATAAGAGAACATACACATATTATAAGAGAACATACAATTATTACAGTATTATCATTTACGATCCCAGAGTTAAAAGGTCAATGTAGTTTGTTACAGTAATATTCCAAAGGATTTATAAAATAACTGCACAAAAATTTGTTCCAGGCTAATATTTTCTACACCAGGTGTTCATCCGGATATGAATCATGTTCTTTTTTACAGGAAAAAAAAAAACACACCTAATTTTGGCAAAGTAAAACAGAACACGAAGGGCTTCTTCAAATACATCATTAGAAAAAGGAAGAACAGTGAAGGTGTGGGGGCACTACTGAGCAAGGAGACAGCCTCGATAACTGAGGATGCAGAGAAGACAGAGTTTCTGAATGCCTTCTTTGCTTCAGTCTTTACTCCTAAGGCTGAACTCTCCTACGTAATCCAGACCCTGGATGAAGGAGAGGAAGCCTGGAGGAGGGAATGCTCCCCATTGGTCAGTGAAGACTGGCTTAGGGATCAGTTACACAAATTAAACATTAACAAGTCCATGGGCCCTGATGAGATGCACCTAAAGGTGCTGAGAGAACTGGCTGATGTTATCGCTCTGCCACTCTACATCATTTTTGCCAAATAGTGGCAGACAGGAGAGGTGCCTGAGGACTGGAAGAGAGCCAATGTCAATCCAGTCTTCAAACTGGGCAAGAAAGAAGTTCCAGGAAACTATAGACCAGTCAGCCTCACCTCCACTCCTGGAAAACTGATGGAGCAGCTCCTTCTGGAGGGCATGCCAAGGCACTTGGAAGAGAAAAAGTCTATCAGGAATAGTCAGCATGGATTTACCAAGAGGAAGTCATGCTTGACTAACCTGATAGCATTTTATGATGCCGTCACTGGGGGTAGATTCAGGGAAACCAGTAGATGCAGTCTACCTTGACCTTAGCAAGGTCTTTGGCATTGTCTCCCATGACATTTTAGTTAGCAAGCTGAGGAAGTGTGGAATGAAAGAGTGGACAGTGAGGTGGGTTAGGAACTGGTTGCAAGATACAGTTCAGAGTGCGGTGATCAATGGTACCAGGTCCAGCTGGAGAGCTGTGACTAGTGGTGTCCCTCAGGGATCAATGCTGGGGCCAGTCCTGTTCCACATCTTCATCGATGTCACTGATGAAGGCACAGAGTGTCTGCTCGGCAAGTTTGCTGACAACACCAAGCTGGGAGGCTTGGCTGATACAGCTGAAGGCTGTGCAACCATCCAGAGAGACCTGGACAGACTGGAGAGCTGGGCATAGAGGAACCAAATGAGCTTCAACNTGGAGAAAAGAAAACTTAGAGGGGATTTGATAAATGTTTATAAATATCTGAAGACTGGCCAGGAGAGGGAGGACAGTCTCTTCGCACTTGCTCCCTGTAATAGGACAAGGAGCAATGGGTGTAAGTTGCAGCAAAAGAGGTTCTGCCTCAACACAAGGGAGAACCTCTATACTGTAAGGGTCACAGAGCACTGGAATAGGCTTCCCAGAGAGGTTGTGGAGTCTCCTTCTCTGAAGACTTTCAAGGCCTATCTAGATGTGTTACTCTGTGATCCACGTTTGATAAAATTGTCCTGCTATGTCAGGGGGATTGGACTTGATGATCTCCTTGGATCCCTTCCAACCCCTAATATGCTGTGATCCTGTGAAAAATGGAAAAAAAAGTTTTGCTACATAAGATATAATTCCAGTTCTGGGTCATTTTACATTTAGGTTCTCTTGTAAACATACCCAGATTAGACATTAGAACACTGCTTTAGAAAGTGAAATGGGAGAAAGATGAGCCGCAGTGGTTTCAGAGTTTGAAAATGAAATAAAAAAGCAGTAGTATTGAAATCACACTATTCAAGTTTTATAAGGCCAGAAGCATCCATGTGTCCATAAATATATGTAATACACAGATTTTGGTATTCAAAAACATGACATGTCTCCAACAGCTCATTGCTTTGTCCTTGAAAAATTATTTTTCTGTCCCATGATGTATTATCAAAGGAAAAATGTCATGATATTGCAAGATAAGTAACGTCCTTGTGCCAGAAGAACTGCTAAGAGGATGACCATTGGATCAGTAAGGTATTTGAGCAGGTTCTTCCCTAGAGAGTCCCATTGCAGGTAGGGCAGGTGTTGATGAGTGCAGCAAGTCATTGCTGTGCATTACAAGGGCTTTTGTATTCAGTTGGGAAGGTCAATAGGAAAACTACAGCCTACTCAGGCCCACAGTCCCCTCTCACCTTTGCTTCAACGACCTATGAGGACTTCTGAAAAGTCATCCCACTCCCAGTCTAAGACTTGGCCAAGGAAGCAACGTTCCCACTTCAATCTCTGTAAACTGTTGCTAGCTGTGTTTAGGCCCCCATCAATTGTCTTAGCATCTTAGTAGATTTTCATACAACTCAGTTTAAAAGCTGCAAATTTTAAAGGGCTTTCTTTGGAGATGGTTTCTCATGATGCCACTCCTTGTTGGCTCATATTTCTTAGTTAAGAAATTATCAGGCAGATTAAGTATCTTTTGTCTCACCTCTTCCAACAATTGTAGCTTATCTCTTTTATCAAATGCCGTGTATAATAGAAATAGACCCACACTGAAGTGGTGATCCTAAAGACTGGAAGTATATCTTTTTCAGCCTTCTCCCTGCTTTTTTCTTTGCCCTGCTGCTTTCTAAAGATTAATTCACACTTAAATGCTAAGCCAAATCTTCACCAGGACATGTTGCTTTAAAGAAAAAACTAGGTCAAAAAGATTTGTGTTTTGAGCCCTGGAAAGGGAGACACTTTGCTCTTCACCCTGGTCCTTCATGATCTTTGTGCAAGTGAGGTCCTTTATAGACCTCTGGAGTCTTAAGTTTTTGAATGTCTCATCTTTCTTGTTCCTCTATTCATTCATTATTGTCAGCCTCTATTTTTTCTCCATGTTTATCTCTCCTGGCTTTGCTTATTTGGATGTTAAATCCTTACCAGTACAGCACCATTCTCCAGCACCACCACATATAACCTGGTCCAGTCTCATGGACTTTTGTACACAGGGCAGACCTTCAGAAAGCACTTAAACCATTCCCTGATATTTGAAACCTTGATTTACTTTATGTTTCTTCTTTTTTTTTTTTTTTTTGTCCTCTTTTCTTCATCCTCTGAATGATTCCTTTTTTAGTTTGTTTTATTCTGTCAAATTATATCATATAATATTTTCTAAGCAAAAAATCTGTAGTTCTCACTGAATCACACTCTTGTGAGAATACCACTTTGTCAAGTGCCGATCCTCTGTCCTGGTAGGGCATATATCCTGCTGGGCAGATTTAACCCTGGCTCTCTTCCTCTTGTTGTGCTAAGGTCTGGGAGTGAGTAGATTGAGCAAACAATAAGAGTTTTGCCCCAGCAAAGCCTTGAGGACTAGAGACTTAGCATCTCGTGGCAGGTGTCTTGTGCTGTCCTCAATGTGCCTGCATAGTCAAAGGCAGGAAGCTTTGAATCCCTTGGCCAGAACAATGGTGCTAGTGCCTATTGACCCGTTTGATTTCAAAATTGAGTATATAAAGGGGCATGATTTAGAAAACTGTGTCTTTCTACACCGTGCCCTTCTACAGCAGCTTTTCTACAGCTGCCTTTCTACACTAGCTTTTCTGCACCATGCCTTTTTCTGCACAGAGCCGCTCCTCACTTGCAGCTCATTAACAGATGCCCACGTGTTACAGTTCACACTAGTGGCTTAGCAGCACTCTCCTTCCTCCTCTGCCTGAAATATTTGTATTTTACCCCGGGATCAATGCAAATTTGAAAGCATCTTTCATACAGGAGACATACTCAGGGACCAAAGGCACGTGAGTATATGCCAAGACTGCATAAGCATTAGTCAGAATTTTTTCCTGTTCTCATGTTATTGTTTTCCAAGTTCTGATTATTTAAACTGTTTAATTCTATGCAATTGCTTCTTGTAGACTGAAAACCTAAAGAAACTCAGGATTTTTTTCCAATTTTGAATATTATTAATACAAATAATATTAATACAGAAAATAATAGTCATAATTCATAACCAGTTATTAATTTCTGGTACACCCTCTATGCAGTCTTCCCTCATTTTAAAATATGTCCCAAACTTTAAATGCTCCTGCTCCTAGCTTTACTTCGAAAAGAAATGGATGACAGCAATACATTAAATTAACTTGACATAAAATTGGGTCTCACTGTAGAAGGACTTTTCATCTTGCTCTTGATGTCTGTCACAGTTTCTTATTTTAAACTTTCATTCAACATCAGCCCAAAAGAAAAGGTGCTTCCATTTGTACTGCTGTAAATTGTAAAGCTCTGCAGTGGGGTATTATGACAGCAAAGTTAAAAACTGTTTTTCTTACAGTGGCTAAATTATTTTCACTTTATGAGGAGACTTCTGCTTTGTGAAGGCTTGTTAAATCCCTTGTCTAAACATTTCTTCTGTCCTTTAAAGGTAAGTGGCCTTGTGGCACTTTCTTTGCTTTCTCCATTATAGGGCTTTTCATTTTGGATGCTTCATACTAATCAGTACTCATCTTACAAGATCTAATTCTAAAATGCTTCAACAAATGACAGAATCTTTTAAAATGTTATTTTTTTGAGCACAAATGCTAAAAAAATCCATTTTAATATAAATGCAGTTTCTGATATCCTCAGTTGCCATGCCCTTTTAGGTAACAAATATCCTGACATTTGGTCTACTGTCATGGAGGCATCTGCACAGTCTAATTCAGGATGAATGAGAGAGATGATAAAAAACTTCTTTTATTAAGAAGGACTAGAATTAAATTGCTTTCTACAGAAAAAAAAAAAATCATGATAAATGAAGTAATTGACTGCTCAGTTTTTCTGTTTTGGGGTGTTGAAAATTTGGGTACTGCTCCCAAGAAGTGGAGGAAAGAAAGTTCTCCAAGGATCTAATCCTGCAAGGGCTGAGTGCTCTGACTCCAACTGGGGTGATTTTTTTGCTTTCTTGGGGCATCTGTAATTAAGAGACCTAGGAAAGTGTAATTTTTGTTCTTGTAGACCAGTAGTTGAAGGAAGGGTATATTCACAAACTGTTTGGAAAACACAGAACTGCTAATCTGTTAAAGGATGCAGTAGGAAAGGTGGCTTAGATGTTTTGGGCTTGGTGTGTACTTACACACAGGTTAGCCATAGGTTGCGGTAAGGTGGACAAGGTGACTGCAAGTAGCAGTGTACTACAGAAAAACTGCTTGATTCATTTAACAGATCCTTTCTGTGCAGTCTAATGTTTGCAGATTTAACATGCCATCAGTCTGACTAATTAGGCAGAGCAGAGTTCTGGGCTGTGGCCAGTGAGGGGTTTCCATTGCCTCATCTCCACATTTCATTGCACTGTGCCCAAAAAACAGAGCCAGCATGTCATGCATCCAGCTGGATGTCACAGGAACATGACTGCCACTGCAGTGAGTTTTAACTGCATCTTTTGTGTGCCACGACTTTCTAGTCCCACAGGCTCCAAGAACCTGAGGCTGTTTCAGCTGGAATAGGGTTAAGACTCCATCATCAGGAAAAAGATAAGTTCATAGGATGGGATAGGCCGTGCCATCACTGGGTCTAATAGTTTGCTGCTGGTGCACGGTTTCTTCTGTGCTTGTCCTGATTAGTCTCAACCCCTGAGGGAACCAGAGGGTAGTGGTCTTCTGAACAGTGCTCTCATGTTTCAGGTACTTTTTTTTAATCTTTTCATAAACCTGTCCAAAGTAGTCTTCAGAGTCTCTGATCTGAGGGCAGAAGGCAGGTAAGTGCATTGGGGAAAAGTGATTGAGAAATAACAGCTGCTCATGACACAAGCATGTAGGTAAGCCTCAGGAGGGTATTTGAAATACCACGAAGCAATCTGACTGTGTTGCTAGCAAATGAACCTTAATTGGTGTTATAAGAAAGGTGGCTTGAAAACACGGAGGGCTTGTACTTTCACAAAATAGTTTAAATGTTTCTGCTGTGGTATGTTCCTTTTGTAAACACATAATGGTAAGAAGAGGCTCACTGGAAAGCAAGACAGTTAGTTAGTAAATTAGTAATCATACCATGGTTTGTAAAATAAAGTCTTTTCTTTATTCAAAACATAAAAGTACACAATTTCACAAAACAAAAGCCAGCAGCTTCTGTAGGATCAGGAATAGAGAAAAGGACTCTTATGCACTAAGGAACCATCCCTTTTACTTACTCTGAGGCTTGATAATTTAAAAAAATGTGACAGCTAAAACCCACTGGCACATGCTGCAAAGAAGGATGTGATAAAATAATGCTACTCATCTTCAAGGCTGTCAGTTCAGCAATCAGTACTTCTATTCATCTCTGTGGCCTGCTAACTCAGTGCTACCAGGCAATAGATAAATCCTAATCCAAGTGACAGTGTTCAAATCAGAACTGATTTGATTGTTCACATACGATACCACAAGACATTATAAGCCTAAAGAGTTTATAAAAATGCTTGGATGTCTCTTATAGGCATACTTTCCCTCAGAATCTCTTGCAGTTTAGGATACACCAGTTCTTGAACCTGTGGTAATTTGTAGGTCATGAAAACGCTCTGGTGACAGTCAGCTCTTATAGTAAACTAACTCTAGCTGGAGCAGTCAATGCTTGAAAATAAAATGTGGTTGATACCTTGTAAAACTTACCTGTTCTGCTTCTGAGTTTCCCTTACAGGAAGTGAAATCCTTCTCTTTCTCTTCAGAGACAAGGCTTGCTCTTGAAGAGATCAAATGTGAACATGTTTGTTTCCATGCATAAAGCACAATACATGGGAGAGTGGTTTTATAGTATATAGGCTGATATCTCAAAAAGTTATCTTTTCTTCTCAGAATATAACAGAGGACTTTTCAACAACAGTTGTAACAGAGCTGCTATTCAAACCTGAGGCAGTAATTGGGATTTTACAGATGTTCAGTAGGAGCGCTAGATTTTGGATTTGAAACCAGACTCTGAACAAGACTCTGATGATACTTGTACATTGTGGAGATTTCAAAGTTTAATATGCCTTTCTTTTCTCATTTTTCACTAGCATACCTCAAGGTTTTAGAGCAATGCTTAGGAGAATAATTGTTCAAGTAGTTCAAGCAGAGAATGGTGATGGAGTAATTGAAAGCAGGATGTGACCTGTAGCTCTTCAAGATCAAGGATGAAAACTGAATGATTTTTTTAAGGAAATTGTTGAAGTGTCTGAATACAGAGTGAAATTATGGGACCTTGAGGGGCAATATCTTTTCCTCTTGTGTCTGGGTCATTTCACAAAACAGAGGGGAAGGTTATTTTTGTAGCCTTACATTAAGAGTACAAAGGCCTTAGAGGCATAATTTTACAAACTACTTAAGTCTGTGTCTAGTTGCAACCCTATGAAAAATTCTTTAGTCTTATGCTTTGAATAATCATCTGACTGTTTCTGCAGTCAGACTTTGCAAAAATGTTATGTATATACACAGACACATATTTAATATTTATTTATTTATCTATTTATGTATTAGCAGGACATGGATGACAAAGAAATTCTTTTCTTGTATGTCTTGTGCACAAAATAGGTTGGTGATCTCCTAGCTCCTCATTGTGTGATAGCATTTCAATCTTTACTGATTAAGATATGTAACTTTTTTTTCCCCTAAGCATGGATTTATGTGCACATTGAATAATTCCTTTCTTACATCACACTCAAGTGAATCCTAACTTAAATTTATCCCAACTACAGCATGGTAATTTTCTTGGAAATCTACCTCTTTGTTCTTTGGTTTTACTGTTGTTATGTTGTGGCTATGGACCAGATGTTAATACATAAACAGAGTGAAACACTATTGAACCTTAGTTGCTGTTCTGAAATGTCACAAAATAGCATTATAAAATGCAAAAGGTGCCATGTGGAATTTACAAAAACACACAGGCAGCCTAGCTATCCACTTCTTTGTGGCTTCAGTGGAACTTCCCACTTGATAAATTTCACGGAATCACAGAATCATAGAATTAACCAGGCTGGAAACAATTTTTTGAGATCATCAACTCCAGCCTATTACTCAACACCATCTAATTAACTAAACCATGGCATTAAGCACCAAATCCAGCCTTTTTAAAAACAATTCCAGGGACGGTGACTCCATCTCCTCCTTGGGCAGCTCATTCCAGTGGCCAATCACTCTTTCTGTGAAGTTTTTTTCCTAGAAAAAGACACTTGTGTGAGATTTAAGCACTTAAAAATCTTGCAAATTTTATCTTTTGGTATTCTTATAGGTGGAGTTTTTTTTCAGAGCTGTAGGTCTTTGTTACTACTACATGTAAAATTGAACCATGGATCAAACTGTGAGTTTACATTGTGCTCAAAATTACATGTCTCACTTGGCAAGTTTACTTATCACGGGATCACAGGATCACAGGATGGTAGCGGTTGGAAGGGACCCAAGGAGATCATCGAGTCCAACCCNTTTATAATTTAATATAATAAGTTACAGTTTATAAGTTATAATTTATAATAAGTCTTTTTTTTTCATTAACTGCAGTCATTCATCAGTGGTTGTTTTGATTAGCAAATCTGCTTTTGTATTGTTAGCTGAAGTTTAAAAAAATATGTTGCACTTTGTATAGTTTTTCTTCCTTGTTTTATTTGATAGTAAGAAAACATATAACCTTGCTGAGGAGGCGGAAAATTCAGTTACATGCAACCAGTATTTGACAGTTTATATCAGGAAGCCAAACAAGGGAAGAGCAAGTATGTCTGCTAACAGCTGTCACAGTATTGAATAATGAATGTTAGTAAGAGAGAAGAATTGGTATGTGACTGATCAGACTTAGGGCAAAAGGCCAATATTTGCTAGGTTACCAGAGATAAGAGCTGGGAAGAAACAGGGATTGTGAGCTCTTAAGTGATAAAACTAAGAAAAACAGAGCCTGCAAGTACCATCCCTGTAATCAGAGGCTGGAATTTGGTATTGGCTAAACAGTATGTGGAGCCAGCAATGACCTTGAAAGGCTCTGCAGAGGACAACCATCTGCAAAGGGAGCTGAAGATGATGAAGGCTCCCCTCACTAGGGGGGTGTTGTGGAGGGCCTGTAGGCCCAAAAATAGGCTTATTTTTTTGCCTTGCCTCTCCTGGACATGTTTTTCTGCCTAAACCAGAGGTAAACACATTAAATGGATAAACAAGCACAAAAGGGGCACAATAGGCCACAAAGTCTGGCCTGCCTAAGGTCCAGGTTGTAAACATGTTGTGTAAGCCTCACACGCCCACCTATGCTCTCCCCAAATATGGGGGTACTAGACTTGTGATCTTGCCCATTATGGTATTGTTTGGCTGACTGTCAACACCTGATTGGTCATTCTAGTGGCCAAAGGGCCATTAATCTCAGCCCACAATTGAAAAATAGAGGCACACAGGTAAACAATGTGCTTCTGCTTTCTTGCTTCACCTGCCTGCTTCTGCTCGTTCACTCTCACTCTCACTTCATGTGATGGTTTGGGTGTCCCCTGCCCCCCCACACTTTTAGAAATTACCCAGACTAGACTCAGTTGGCTCTGGAAATTTGAATGAAGCTTATATTTACAGCTGGCACAATTTACAAGCAGATATTTACAGTATATACAGTTATAGACAGAAATATACAAGGTAAAAAAGGTAATACAAACACAATTCCCCTCCCAGAAACCTGAGTCCCCAGGAGGGGCTCTCAACCACCCCTCACCTTCCCCCTACCCCTCTCAACCTTACCCCAGTCCTAAGGAAGAATGGAGGTTCGGCCAAAAGGGTTAAAAGCAAGGTGAAGCAGCCAAGCAAAGGAGGGTGAGGTTAGAAAGCAAGATGGAGTCCAGCCAGCAGCCACGAGCTCCCCAGCAGGCAAAGTTCCCCAGCGAGGAGAAGAAGCAAATGCCCTAATCTTTGTTTTGCCTTTCTTCTTTTGTATACATCTCAGCAAGACTGTGAGCGAAGTAGACCTCACCATTGTTTTCATTTTACAGCCTATCATCTAGTTCTTCTCACCAAAACATGCTAGCTAGGCTCAAACTAGCACACTTCACCAGCATGCTCTGACTGCCCTGCAGGCACACTCACGCTCAGGCCCCATGCTCGGCCCACCCCTGCTCATGATCACTCACATTCAGGTATACTTGATATTATTAGATTTAGACTCATCAGCCTCTTGCTTATGCCCATTTGTCTATTTGCTGTTATTACGGAGACAGAATCTCCCATAATCTCCCAGCAAGCTGTGCACTTCTTGCACACTACTGCAGTGAGTCATCAGGACTAGATCCTGTATTGCCTGCTATTATTGCCTGGTAAGCGCCACTGCTGCCGANACCACTGCCACTGAGTTAACCGGGAGCAGACTCCACTTGTCTGCACGCGATTGGCCTGACTAGCCAGCGTGAGACAGTGCTCAGACTGCACGGCACTGTACTCCCTCTGCACCCGAGGTCCTGCCAAGAATTCCCAGACAGAGCATCCATGAGAAGCCAGGAGACAAGGGCAGAGGTTGCACCCTTTGCCAGGAGAACAAGGTCAGAGACTGTAATCATTTCCCCCAGATAGCTGGGAAGATTCATTTCCCCTGAATCCAGGAAGATTCTCCTTTCCCCTGAAGCCAGGAGGATTCCTGCTTCAAAGTCCACGGGCAAAGCTCCTCTGAAGTTTGGACACTAGTAATAGGCTATGACATAGCCCCAGATGGTGATTATTGATAATTAATCAGAATTGTGCGTAAATGCTTTCATGCCTCTGTAATATCTGTAGCCTCCTTCCATAGAGCAGAAAGAGTTTCATCCCACTCTGCTGGGCAAATAGTATATTGGTCCCAAGCAGCATTAAGCCACGGGAAAACTGCTCTCTCTGTTTATAGTTGAATGTTTGCTAGTTATTAATAAGTTTTATTATGGTATTAATCCTATAATGCACTATTTTTATAAATATTATCTCGCAACAATTAAGTTCTCCCCTCTGCCACAAATTGGCGTAGGTGGCAGAATCCCCCTCCGTGACAGGGCATCGCATGACCACTGAAGCCTTCAACATGCATGGGCAATAGGGAAAGTCACTATGTAACAAATTGCGAGATAAAGGCAGAGCTTGGTTCTCCTTGTTTCAGCTGTCTGGGACATACTGGCCACACATCACAGAATTCTGAACACGTATAAACGGAGAGATTAGGTGGCTGAGCTGTGAGAGGCACCAGTCTCACCAGCATAACAAGTGCTGGTCCACAGTGGGGATGTCTACCTTTCAAGACAGCAGCTGACTAGCTCTGCTATGCACATATCTCAGGAGCTTTGTTGGCCAGTGGGATAGGGTGAGTATAGCCTGCCCTTTGATCAATAGAGCTACTTGGGATTATTTGTCATATCTTATTCACCATTGTAGTTTCTCCCATATACCCCTCCTTCTATGGTTGTAGCATGTGAGCCATAAATATCGTGGTTTCCAGTATACCTTTCTCATTATGGTTTTAGTGTTTAAGCTATAGTAAAGTATTGAAACTGTACCCACAAGGGGGTACCCATGTGAGTGTGCTCTCTGGCCCCCAAAGAACTCACTGGAATGATGTTTGATGAACCTGACTTGAAAATACCCACATCCCTGTGAAAGCTTTAAGTAGTGTTTGGTCTGACAAGATCAAGAAAAAGAGACCTTTGTGGATAATATTTACAAATACGTGGGAAAAAAAAAACTAACTTATTTCTTTAGGTCTGTCTTGCTGAACCACACCAATAAAATTTGAAATATAACTACATTTCCGCTAAATGAGATGTGATGAAAATTTCAGTCGTGGTCAATTGGCAGATAGTAATACTGAGGCTAATGGAGCTGCATCTTTTTGCAGCAGAGATTAACCTGGGCCATGCTGTTCATTCTATGAAAATCTCTTTTATTCTCAAAAAAATTAACACAAAACTTGCAGGTAGATACAATCTGGTCAAGCTCTGAAGATACCTTTGTTTTTCTCTTTTAATAGCTTCATCTGACTGTTTTTCACAAGAAATTAGCATTACAAAAAGCAAGAAAATCTAGTTAGAATTGCCCAGCCTCAGTGAGTACTTTATGCACCCAAAGGGGAGTAACCGTTAGGCTGAGCAAATATTTATCACTGCAGTGAAAACTTCCCTACTAAGATAACTTCCTCAAGCATCAGATCCAAAGGTGCATTATCCCATCTCTTTGTAGTTAAGCAAGGTTCCTTTCTTTCCCTTCTGTAACTGGTGGTTTTATCTACTTGGGCAAAATCTTTATAAACCTACAGCCTTCACATCAGAATTCATGCACTAACAACGTCCTTCAATCTGGAGGAGATGTTAATAGGGTATGATACCAGTGACTTCTTGATGAAATCACAGTCCTGAGCAACAGCCCATTGCACTCTTCATCTTCTTTTTTTCTAGCTACAGCCATTACATAAAATATCTGAATGTACCAACACAAAAACAATGAAGAGTAGCATAAAAAAGTAAAAAAAAAATGATGTTCAGATGCTTCTGTCTGTCCTCTTTATCTCTGTTCAGTAGGAGGTCTAAGTTTGGACAAACAGTTAAATATACTACCTAGGGCTCTGTCCTTCACACTGGTATGAGATAAGCTTTGTTTTGCATGAAAAATACAGCTAAGGACTGGATATTAAATAGCCCTAAAAGTAAGATTGATATTCCAGATCTGGGAAATCAATAGTTAGCAATCCAGTTGTTTCTGTCTTTACTCCCTGCTCTGTAACTCTTTTCTATCTTCTGTGCTGAAACTCGGGAGCATATTGGGGTGGTGGACATCATAGCATTAGGTTAAGAGCCTGACCTCACGATCTTAAGGGTCTTTTCCAATCCAAATGATGAAACACTGGCACAGGTTGCCCAGGGAAGTTGTGGCTGCTCTCTACCTGGAGTTGTTCAGGGCTGGGTTGGATGAGGCCTTTAGCGACCTGTTCTGGTGGGAGGTGTCCCTGCCTGTGTCAGGGGGTTGGAACTGGATGATCTTTCAGGTCCCTTCCAGCCTAAACCATTCTATAAGTCTATAAGAAAGAAATTTAGATCCTCAGTGTTTAAAATACAAGTGGCAGTAGGCAAAGATTGTAGGAGACTTTTATCTGTCATTTGATAGGCTGATGTAGGCTGTAGTAACAGACGAGCCTTTTTGGAAAATGGGTCTGCAGCTGGTCAGGTTTTTTTGAGTTTTCTGATTTGTGGATTTTTGGGTTGTTTTTCCAAATATGTCAGGTAGTCTACATACCAGATAGGATCTTCTCTAACAGAACATGTGCTAATACAACTGTAATAATACTAAATCAATGCTAAAGATAATAACATCTCATTTGAAAAAAAAAAAAAAGGAAAAAAAAGAAGAAATCCCACAGACTACGGGATGTCCCATCGCTTGGTATAAAGACTGAAAACAATTAAAATAAGACCAAACAAAACACACAGGTTCACAGGCTTTGTTGCACTTGAATATTGTGATCTGAGAAAATCTTCTCTGACTACTAGGAATGCCTACCCAGTGCTGTATGACGTGATGCAATACATACAGGTGTCCTGGGAATGGCAGTTGTCAGGGACTATCTTGAACTGTATTTCAAAATTTAAAGGACATTAATATGAATTACTTAGTTTGGTACTGTCATCTACATGTCATTGTCCTGTGACATTTTTTCACAGATGCTGAGGCCAGCATACAAGTGAGCTGTTAAGTGCAATTTCAGTGAAGTCAATGGTGGTGCTTTCTTCTCTTAGGATGTGATTATTTAATATGTTGTCTGACCAGATGACTCATTCTTTTGTTTGTCTATTTCTCAAGCAAAACCTACGGAGGTTTTGTTGGGGTTGTGTGCTTTTTTTTTCCCTTGGAGACAATGAGTAGTTACATATATGCATGAGCATCTAGTTTGACACTGATAGAGAAAAAATATTGTCCCAGAACTTGTTTCCATGCAAATATGAATGGATTTCAGTGCCAAGTGCAGGGAAAAACTTGGTATCAAAATTGTTTTACATCACTGTCTTTTTTCTATATGATAATGAGAGAATAATAAACTACAATGATAAACTTCAGAGGCTCTGATTATATAGCCTGCATGTGGCTAGTAAGGATAAGTGAACTGGCCCACTACCTGGCCTAGTATTTGCTTAAATAGTTCAGTTTTGATGGCTTTTCCTAATCTGAGATTAATGTCTCCCTGATCTCACTTGTGATTTCACTTTTAAATAACTGTATGCCAGTAGGGAAGAAAAAAAAAAACAACAACAAAAAAAACCCAACAACAAAAACAACTACCTTGCTTTTTTTTTTTTTTTTTCTTTTTGAACAGGGCCATTCTCAGGTTACCTCTTCCACTACAGCTCTTAGTGGATGTCAGTACCACCTATCTGGCTGCAGAACCAGGCTGTGCTATTTTCTAAGTCTATTTTAAGGAAACTATTGAGTTGTATAGTAATTTTGGTAATTGTAATAAGCCAGGAATAATAGGTTTCAACTCTATTGTTCAAAACTCACTCTCTCTACCACTTTGAAAAGATCAGATTGGTGTAAATAAGGGCCTAGTGTGAACTGTATTTACCGGACTAGTGAAATATTACAAAAAAAACCAAACTTGAAGCACTATTTGTATGAAACAGAGTACACGCTTAATTGGGTGATTGTCAAGGTCCAGGAAACAGAGATTAACAATATCTCTATCCTGAGGAGCAAGACCTGCTCTTATGGATTTCCGTGTTGTGAAATTAAGGTGCAAACAAGACCATATATCAACACGAAACTATTTATTAAAGGATAAGGTTGGATAAAACAGAGGGAGACAGGGGGAAGGGGGAGACAGGGAGAGAGGGATAAAGAGAACAATGGAGAAGAAGAGAGAAGAAGCACGGTCTGGTGGAAGCCCACCCTTGGTGGTCTGGCAGAGGTGCTACTGGTGGTCTGGCAGAGGTGCCACTGGTGGTCCGGTGGAGGTGCCACACGTGGTCTGATGGTGGTCCCAGTGGTGGTCTGGTGAGAGTGCCACCCTTTGGCAGGCATTCCCTCCTGCCTTTTATACAGTTTTCTGCACAGTGTCCGGCTGCATCTCCCCAGGAAATCTTCGCAGGGGTCTGGCGCCACCAGGGAGAGGGCCTCCGCCCCCTCCCTGGCTGTACCTGTCCATACCCTGAATACACCTAGGCCTTTTCCCTTCAGGGTAGCTGAGATAAGCCGTAGGCATNNNGAAACTATTTATTAAAGGATAAGGTTGGATAAAACAGAGGGAGACAGGGGGAAGGGGGAGACAGGGAGAGAGGGATAAAGAGAACAATGGAGAAGAAGAGAGAAGAAGCACGGTCTGGTGGAAGCCCACCCTTGGTGGTCTGGCAGAGGTGCTACTGGTGGTCTGGCAGAGGTGCCACTGGTGGTCCGGTGGAGGTGCCACACGTGGTCTGATGGTGGTCCCAGTGGTGGTCTGGTGAGAGTGCCACCCTTTGGCAGGCATTCCCTCCTGCCTTTTATACAGTTTTCTGCACAGTGTCCGGCTGCATCTCCCCAGGAAATCTTCGCAGGGGTCTGGCGCCACCAGGGAGAGGGCCTCCGCCCCCTCCCTGGCTGTACCTGTCCATACCCTGAATACACCTAGGCCTTTTCCCTTCAGGGTAGCTGAGATAAGCCGTAGGCATCTGGGCATTCCAGCCAGGCCAAGGTCCAGGAGTTTTGAAGGTGTTGTCTATTGATTTGCATCCCTGAGCTTTAGGCCAAGCACTGAGTCTGAGTCCCATAGGCAATCTTTATCTTCGTTGATGAACAAGCGAGAGGCTTTAGACTCTCACAGTGATACACTCTCAAACAGGCTTGCTTTGTACTTCTGTGAGACTATGTGTGCCATGGTTCCCTCCTCTGTGGAAAAGCAGTTAGTCCATAGCCATTCTCGCAGAGGAAACAATAAAGTAAACTTCTGACAGAACAGGCCTGATGGTACTGTCTTTTTCACTGGTAAAATTGCATCAACTCAGGCTGACTTACCTGTATTTCAGTACTGTGAAAGTGATCTATGAAGTGACAAACAGCTGCATTTCTTCTCCTTCTTCTTCTTCTTCCCCCTCCTCTTAACAACAAGAACAACAACAACAACAATAATAATAATAATACCATCTAGAAAATAAATGTGGGTTTATGTATTATGTAATATAGCTAAAATATTTACAATTGTACTGAGTAATAATCCTCTGAAACTATCTTACTAAAAATGTAGCATTTAGGTGGGCATAAGGTTTTGGAAGAAGATACTTCTGACTTTGCTTAATGTTTTTCCTTCCTTTTTCTTACCTTTGGCACAACAGAATCACATAATTATGAAATGGTAGCTGTCAGAAGTGACCTCTGGAGATCATCTCCTCCACTCCATCTTACTAAAGCAGGTATGCCTAGATCATGTTGCACAGGAATCATAGAATCATAGAATCAACCAGGTTGGAAGGGAACTCCAAGATCATCCAGTTCAACCTAGCACCCAGCCTTATCCAGTCAACTAGACCATGATGATGCAGTGCCTCATCTAGTCTTTTCTTGAACACC
>WAAF01014945.1:0-83024 GCA_013400475.1 Tricholaema leucomelas | reverse complement strand
CTGCAACAGTTCCATGTCCTCCTTGTGTTGGACATGCCAGTTTTCCCCTGAAAATAACTAAAAGTGTACAAATTTGCATCTAGTTTTATAAACAAACAAGATTTTAAAAAGTT
Organism: Tricholaema leucomelas; assembly: GCA_013400475.1. Lineage (NCBI taxonomy): Eukaryota > Metazoa > Chordata > Aves > Piciformes > Lybiidae > Tricholaema lacrymosa > Tricholaema leucomelas. The sequence continues at coordinate 82,911 of WAAF01014945.1, read as the reverse complement.
TAATTTAAAAAAGTCAGTTTTAAATCCAAAGCTTAATTTAAATTCCCATTTAAATTCCCCATTAAATTCCCTCAGCAGCTTTGTCGCCCTCCTGTGGACACGTTGCAGTACCTCAACACCTCTCTTGAACTGAGGAGCCCAGAACTGGACACAGCACTCAAGGTGTGGCCTGACCAGTGCTGAGTACAGGGGCAGAATAACCTCCCTTGTCCTACTGGGCACACTGTTCCTGATCCAGGCCAAGATGCCACTGGCTCTCTTGGCCACCTGGGCACACTGCATGCCCCACTATCACTGGTTGTTTCCTCAGCTCTTTAGGATGCCAAACCAAAACAGCAGAGATCCATGCCTCCACAGCAGGCAAGCAGAATCACTGGAGCGAATGCAAAATAGCAGGTCCATCTGTATGATCAGTAAAATCCAGTTGCACCTAAAAAGTCTGGCTCTTTCATAAAATCCTAGTACTCTCTGGTAGTTTGAGAGATCCTAGGTCCCCCTTAAACAACACCATAGGGACGGAGACCCATTCCAGAGGAATGCACCTGCTTGTCCCTGGATATTGTGATATTTTTATTCTGTTCCATCTTCTTCTATCACGGCTTAAAATTGCCTGACTTGATCCCTCCCCCTTCTCTTTCCCACCTTTCTTGCTTCCCCTGAGCCTCCTCTTCTCTGGGCTGCACACCCCCAGCTCCCTCAGCCTCTCCTCACAGGGCTGTGCTCCAGGCCCCTCACCAGCTTCGTTGCCCTTCTCAGTATCTGGTTGCCCAGGAGAAGAGACCAACCCGCATCTGGTTACAGCCTGCCTTCAGGCAGATATTACCTCATACTTTGATTCCAATATTTTCCCCACCTTTACTCCATAACAAAATATGTTATCCTCCAAAAGATTATGATAGGCTACAAAAACTACCTCTCACACATTTTTCTCTATCCGTGTTCCTCATAACTAAGGAAGGGCCTTGTCAAAGTCAGCTTTTCTGGGACTTCATTTCCAGGAACAATTTTCTGAAGTGACAAACGCTATGGGGAAATCTGTGCTAACCGTTAAAAAACCTCCAACTGAGTTATTTGCAGTACTGTCATGCTAACTTCCACCTCTATAAGACCAAAGAACTCTCAGGAGGGGACTCTGTTAATAGCTTCCTACTGACCTCCTTGCATCAGGCCCTTCTGGTGAACGGTGGCCCAGTGGTGAATATGGCAAATGAGGTGTGAAAGCACTGATATTTTTTTTTTAAGGCTATGGTTCTGACTCGTTAGGGAAAATAATAATTTAAACAAAAAAAATAAAAAGAGAAATGAGTTATACAACAGATATATTTTTCCCCTAGAATTCTCTGCCTCAGACCTTCCATCATGGAAACCCAAGCATGACCTGGAATATTAATTGTGTCAGGTCAAGCATACTGGCAAATGTACCATTTGTTACCCAGTCATCCTTAGCATTACATTAATATTTTGAATCATTTTGCATTTCCAACACTCTATCATTTAGTTTCCTCCCAATCATTTTCTTATCTTTGTAATTAATGGTGGCACATAAAGAAAGAAAAAAAATATCATAAGAAAACAAATATTAATTTAATGAACATCAGCAAAGAAAAGATTTGTTGGTGGTTTTTATTGTATGTTGTATCTTCCACCTCTAATCCTATATTTAGGCTCTGCTACAGAATATTCATTTTTGCCTTGTTTATCGTTTCTATGAAGAGATAAAGACTTAACTGTTGGGTTTTTTTCCTAGAATACAACAAAGAAATTATTAAGGGGCTTAAGAGCTAAACTATGACAGGAGAGACCAGCAAAAGAAACAGAAAGAAGGAAGGAAAAAAAGGAAATTAAAATGTGCAGGTAGGAAGAGAAAGAAAGGCTGTGTTGGTTATGCTGGTTAGTTCCACAGAAAAGACTGGAGATTCCAAGTTGTCTGATAAATGTGAAGAGTTTCAGATACAGAAAAACTTATTTCTTGTTATTTCTTGATCTTCTTTCCTATTTCTTTACTTTTAAAATCTACATATAAAATTTCAAACAATATATGCCTTAATAGATACAACATAGCTGCTGCACTGCAAATAATCACACACGTGCCAAACAGAAAAGCAAAGTTGAGCTGAAGATAAAATGTAAGCATATGAAGCGTATCCCCATATCTTTAAAATAATTTGACTGTCATTTAACTAACCAATAATAAAACTGTGCTCTATTTTAATTGCTTTCCCACATCAACACTGAAAGTCCAAAATAATCAACATGTATCAGGAACATAAATGTTTCATTTAACTGTCACATAATACTGAAAAGAAAACCAAACCCAAAATGATAGCTTTGAGAGAGGAAGTCTTTGCAATGGATTATAACAGTAAGTACCTGAATAAATGCCTACTTTCTTATTCTGGTCTTTTAATGAGGAGTTAAACAAGAATGAAAAGACTTCAATGAAATAGAGCCTTAATTTGAAAATCCTTTTTTGCTCCATTGTAATTTGTGAAAAAAAAAAAAAAACAACTAAGCAAGCTGCAAGGAGAGGTAAGATATCTTTAAAAGCCATAAAAGTAAAAGCATGAAGGAGAGCTGTGAATGAAATATTTGCTAAAGATGGGATTGCTGAATCAACACTGACCAGTGCACTTCATCATAATTATCAGGACATACTACTGCCAGGGGATTTATAAAAATCCCACTCAGCAAATAATTGCCCTGCTGTTAGGAGATAGTCGGAGTGTTAACACACTGTCACAGTCCAGCGTTTAGTAAGATATTCAACATTCAATTACTCTTGCTGAGAACTAAAAGGAAACATGATCATTTCTCAGCTACTGCAGTTATGCTTCCACATGAATTCCAGTGAACAATCTTGTTAATCCCCAGATGTAGTTTCTCTGGGAGGTAAAAGAAATACCTTAAAACATTAATGATTCACAAGGGAAAAAATGTGTTTATGTGGTGCTGACACTGTCTGTAAAAGAGAAAGAATTTAAAACTTCTAAATAACTAGTTTATTACAGGCTCTCAGAATATTCCATATGTAGTGAAAAATAACAGGATAAGAAATAAGAAATTTATTATTGCCATTGGAATGGGCTGCCCAGGGAGGTGGTGGAGTCACCGTCCCTGGAGGTGTTCAAGAAAGGACTGGATGAGGCTACTTAGTGCTATGGTCTAGTTGACTGGATAGGGCTGGGTGCTAGGTTAGACTGGATGATCCTGGAGGTCTCTTCCAACTTGGTTGATTTGCTTCTATTCTAATATTCTACTGGTGAAAGAGCCATCCACGAAAATTTTGTAAATGCTGTTCTAGCAACAAGTATGATAAAACTATATCCATGAACTCAAATTAGAAACATGGAAATATTTCAGTCAGTTTAGAATGTAGTCTACTAAGAAGAGTCTGTGCTTTTTTTAACTGTTATGAACACATTCTTGACATTAACAATTTAGAAATACAGTATAAACTTTGCTCAGACACGAAAAAAAGACCATAGTGTGGCACAACATTCCAGTTAGAGATTAAATATCTTTACCACGGCTGACAACAGGAAAAGAGTCATCAAGTTTTGTAAATGCAGACTCAGTTTTCAGTGAACTAAAATTACCCCTTAGGGCTGATCCTGTAATCCTTACAAAAACATGCACTCAATAACTTAAATAAAAACTGGAGGACTTAGTCTGTTATTGTACCTACAATATTCTAGCTTTGTTTGAAACACTGCTTTTATACAGAGAGTGAGGAGTTCATAAATGAGTGATGAGTAGCGTATATTCTTCCAAGTGGGATTAATTACCTGTCTTCTGCTCAATACATATTCTGCTTAAACAGTGCAATAGAAGCATTAATTATAGTTATTCTGCCTTCAGATTGTAAGGCTTGGTTCAGTCCTTTTCAGCTGTTTCCTTGATATCAAAACAATGGTGCAATCGCATTTTGAATGTAAGCAAACCAGGCTGCAGTTTATGGATTATAGCATGAGGTGTTATGGACACATTCAAGTCTGGTATCCTGTACACACTGTAAAATCAGCCTCTAAACCTGCACGGACTTGAAGTTGTAAGTAGGAAACAAAACTGTAACTGAGTCTCCAAAAAAGTGTCAACTGCTTGGGTATTTAGGCAACAAGACAAAAGACAAGAAAACCTCTCAGTTTAATGAATGGATCATTGTGGTACAATGGCCAAAACACAGCAGCCAAACAAATGCAGAGGTAGCCCAAAAATTAATTCACCTGTCATTGATTCTCTCTCTGACCAGGGTTTATTCTGTCAGATCTAATTCTTAAACAGGCTCTTGATAACTAGACTAGATCAGGGATTATAACTGGAGTGAGTGGGAGTGCATGGGACACAACACTGTTATGATAAAGACACAAAACAGAGAGAGAGAGAATTTAAAGTTCTCTTACCAGTTTCTCATTTGACTTCTAGCTGGTTTCAAAACAAATAGAAAAATACATTTTAACTTGCTTACAGATTCACAGATTGCATCAGGTTAGGAAAGACCCTCAAAGGTCATCTTGCCTATCAACCCTGCAATGAGCAGGGACACCTCCCACTGGATTTAGCTCCTCAGGGCCACATCAAGTCTTTATTTTAAAAATATGAATGAGAAAATCTCTTACTGTTACCATTTTTTCTTTAAAAACTGTTGGGGTGTGTGCAGGACCATGTACAAATTCTAGGCATCTCTGAATACTGACCTGTTTCTACATCTACCCTGTATAAATGGGAATTAGAGAGCTTAGTAGGAAGAATAATTTCTGAAGGTGATTTTATTCTTCTATGTCTCAATAACTGCACGTGAACACACAGACAGCATTTCCTTACTTCACAGGGTTATTTTGAGGCTAAAACTATGCTTATGAGAAGTTTTCAGAGCATTAAAAACATTTATTTAAATGTGTGATTTTATTTACATCTTTCAAATCAGATTTTTATCTACTCTCATTGTCATAATGGAAAAGATTAACTTTGTAGAACCAACCTGACATTCACTTATTTTCTTTCTTAGTAATCCTTGTAATTGAAACAATTCTTCTAATCATACCTGTTGCTCTCTTTGCATTTGTCACATCTGCTTTTCTTAACAGACAGAGATGGGAACCTTACAGAAATGTTGTTAACAAAATAATTGCTAACCAGATAATTCATTCACTTCTCCAATACCAAGCTAAACAAAGTAACATTTCATTGCTTTTCATGGTTTCTTACATCCGTTGCCTTATGCTTACATGTGAATCTTCCCTCACAGACATATATTCTAACAGATTTATCAAAGGATTTGCTGCAGTAAACCTACAGGATCAGACAATGACTGAAAACTCAGAAAGTGCCAGTATGTTTAACAAAGCTGTTTTCAATGAGACCAATAAACAATGAGGTGATGTTTTAGTGAAGTCATAGGACTGTTATGTATACAGGAAAGAGTAAAGAAGAGCAAACAGAGCCATGTCAGCCAGAGATTAGTAGAAAAGGGTGATGTAACAAGAAAAATTGAAAATGGTATTAAAAAGAATGTTGAATTGAAAAATTGGAAGCAAAGAAAACAAGAGGAGGAGGAAGCTGATAAAGTTTTCACTTTTGCAGTCCTGCACTATTGCAGGACCAACAAAATTCCCAAATTACCTGTGTATATTAGTTACTAAACAAAAGCACTGCATATTGAATAAACTCTGCAAGTGAATGAAAGAAATTTACTATTGTACTATTCTCTTCCCTAAGGGCTGATAAACAAAAGAACATCATTCATCTTGAAGTCTCATCAAAGCAAGGATACCATCAATGCCATTTCCTAACCAACAGCAAGGTTTGCTGATGAGAAATGTATGGTATTGTTTCGGTTCTAGCTTAAATTTCCAGAGACTCCAATAAGTTTGATAGAACCAATAACAACTTTGTAAAGTACCCTTCCCTCTTCCCCCTTCTTTCCCAGAAGAAAGGGATTAGATGGAGAGAGAGAGAGAAGTAAGCACACCCAAATAAATGAATCTCACTTGATTTGGAAGTTAAAAAGAAAAGTTTAACAATAACTTTAAAAGGTGTCTGAGGTAGGGAAGCTACAAAGGTTACAGGGAAGGGAAAAGCAAAATATAGAATGTATAAATACAATCCAATTTTGATGGTGATGGCTTTGTTTGCCTCGTGGGTGATGGCCACGTGGTAAAACAAAGAAGAAACCAGGAAACAGGATGGTGATGGTGGTAAGACCAAGGCAGGGAGCGCAGAGAGATGCAGAGAGAGTAAAAACAGGAAGTCCCCCTGCTTTTATGGATCTTTGGACAGGAAGGGGGAGTGGGTTAACCATCACCTGGTGGTGTTCAGACCCACCCCTGGGCAGGGGTTAAGACCACCTAGGGTCAGGTTCAGGGTTACTCCCCCTGGAGTGTTAACCCTATACAGGTATTTTATCCTGGTGACTTCCCTCCCCCTACCATTCCTACCCTAGCTCTTCATATGTATTTATCTCTTATTTTACATGTACTTCTGCTACACTAGTTTCAGACATCACCTGAGCACGACCACACATCACATCAACCTGTATAAACACCAGATGGACTACTACACATTAACTGTATTTATCCCAGCAACAAGTATCTGTGAATGTGTGAGCTACTTAATTGCACTGCATTGTCATTTCCTTGCAATACAGACTCTTTCTAAAACGTTGAGCCACACCATACACAAAGCCAACATTGAATATCTAACTTGCTCTTAACAGTTTTCTGACCCTGCATCAATCCAGTCCTTTTGCCTCCCCAGCTGACAGTAATAGACAAAATGTGGTCATGTTTTTCTAAGATCTCAGCATGTATGCTTTTGATAGATCACACAGCTTGTCCTTTAAACTCTGCCATTAATCCTACCCACAGGAGTTGAGCAAGAAGTTTGTTGTCTCGAAAAAATCCACACAAGTAGAGATTATGCAGTTCAGATGTTAAAAAGGAGAGTTTAAGTACAGAGGGCTTCTAGCTAGTGTTTTTTAAAAAGATTAATGCTAGAAGCAGAGATGTTAAATGCTGTAATACATGGTGAGATACAGAGATGCTACTATGCTTTAATAAGGTACACTTAGCACGAGTGACATGGCTAGTAACAAGCGATTTAGAAATATTGCTCTGTCTACATGGATATGCCTTTACAACTGAGCTTGTAGGGCATCAGTCATAAAATAGCACTCAGACTTTACATTCTGTTCTGTGTTAAGCTCTTTCTAGTGACAGATGATTCTTTCTCATTTTTTTGCAGTTATCAAACAAACTGAAAGGACTTTGTATTAAGCACACCTTAGTTAGAAAGGAGTCTGTAACACTGTTGCAAAATCATAGAATCATAGAATCAACCAGGTTGGAAGAGACTTCAAAGATCACTCAGTCCAGCCTATCACCCAGCCCTGTCCAATCAACTAGACCATAGCACTAACTGCCTCATCCAGGCTTTTCTTAAACACCTCCAGAGGCAGCAACTCCACCACCTCCCTGGGCAGCCCATTCCAATGCCAAACACTCTCTCTGGGAAGAACTTCCTCCTAACACCCAGCCTAGACCTCCCCTGGCACAATTTGAGACTGTGTCCCTGATTGCCTGAGAGAAGCGACTGACCCCCACCTGGCTACAGCCTCCCTTCAGACCCCTGAGCCTCCTCTTCTCCAGGCTGCACACCCCCAGCTCCCTCAGCCTCTTCCCACAGAGCTGTGTTCCAGGCCCTTCACCAGCTCTGTCACCCTTCTCTGGACACGTTCCAGTATCTCAACATCTCTCTTGAACTGAGGAGTCTCCAGGGAGAAAAAAACTCTTCTTCTTAGAGAAAAAGAAAGGCTGATTGAAAATGATATGAGCAAAACTAGGAAGCTTATGAAAGCTGTAAAATTTGTCCCTATGTAGTTTTGATAGAACATGCATCAGATAGATTCTGGAAGCATATGTTGGGTTCGAAGACTTGCCTCCTTTTTATATCACCACAATACTGTGTTAAGTAGCAAAATTACAGTTCTGAGTTTTCCCAGGATGTGTAATCCCAAAGTGCAAGAGCTGGACTCCAATTCTAAGAGAACTAAAGACTTTTGATTGAGTGTGCGAAACACTTAAAGGTCATTTTTGAATTCAAACCTAGCGGAACTAACCTTCTAGACATAAACATTATTCTTTCTTCAGGTACAATGTCTTCCAGAATCACAAACAGCTCAGTTACTGGCTGCTTTCAGTTTAATTTGTCCTTCTTTTTGACAGAAACATTAAGCAACTTTAGCTAAGATCCCTTCCAAGTGAACTGAGATTGTGTGTACAGTGCCCCATGAGGCACAAGACTTGAATGATTTTCCTGTAGTGAATACCTGTGAATAGACTCATCCATCTGACTTCCGATGTGGAAGCGAATGCATGAAGAAGACTTGCTGATCAAACATCCCTGTCACAAGTTTTCTAAGAAGGATTTAATGTAAATTGAGAATCCTCTGGCAATGATATTTTATAAAAACAGAAGAGTGCAGCACAAAGTGCTTCATATACTAATGGTATTTAAATGCAGCTGTAAGCCTGCCTGAGAGCTAGGAAAGCTCCCTCTCTCCTCTTCAATTTAAATGGGATTTTTTTTTTCCTGGTGCAAGCTTTGGAAAGTACTCAAATACCTCTGCTATGAGGACAGGCTGAGAGAGTTGGGGCTCTGCAGCCTGGAGAAGAGAAGGCTTCGAGGAGACCTTAGAGTGGCTTTCCAGTATCTGAAGGGAGCCTACAGGAAAGCTGGGGAGGGACTATTGACAAGGTCTAGTAATGTTAGGACGAGGGGGAATGGGTTTAAGCTGGAAGAGGGGAGATTCATACTGGATATTAGGAGGAAGTTCTTTACAGTGAGGGTGGTAAGACACTGGAACAGGTTGCCCAGGGAGGTTGTGGATGCTTCCTCCCTGGAGGCGTTTAAAGCCAGGCTGGATGAGGCCTTGAGCAACCTGCTCTAGTGGGAGGTGTCCCTGCCTATGGCAGGGGGTTGGAGCTGGATGATCCTTGAGGTCCCTTCCAACCTAAACCATTCTATGATTCTATGATTCTATATCTGATTTCTTGGCACAGAAGTGATGAGTGGATATTAAACACCCATGGATGGGTGGGGATGTTCAATGACTGGGGCATCTACATTAAAAAAAAAATGAACAGTTTTAGTTCATCTTCAGGAAGTATTAGAACTTACAACGAATTATAATTTCATCCTTTGAATGTTTTAAGGACAGGATGATAAAATTGTAACAGTGAAGAGGGAGGAAATAAAATGTAAAAGGTAAGAGCTAATTCATTCTTCATACTAGCTCAGTCCTTGGCCTTTCCTGAAGAGACACTGCCAATAGCAACAAATTATGTATAATCATTTTGTGATGTGGAGCGTTCACTCGGGACTAAGCTCAAATGACCAAACGTGCAGCCTTGTCTCTTAAACTGTAGATCTGAAGATCAAAGGCCAGAGCTTTATCCACTGAGTCCTCACCTTTATAAGAATAAAACTACCAGGTGTCCAGAGATAGAGTGGGTGTCAAACAGTGTCATTTGAGACCAATTGTTTTTCAAGTTCTTACAGGACAGCACATTAGGTTAGAAGCATATTAATCAGTTGTGCTTTCTGAATATTCATTAGCCTGCTCCAGGAATGGTTTTGTAGCCTTTTTTATTTTTTTCCTTCCTCACTTAGAATATTTACACCTGATTTTAGTGCAATGGCAAGTTCAGTAGAATCGACTCCTGACTTCCAGTCAGTCTGATGTTTATGAATTGTCATCTCTGTTATCTCTGTTGAGAGAAAAGTGTAATTAAAAAGTTCACTAGCTCTTAAGTTTTTGTAGGCATCATACCACAAAGAAGGTCAGCTGTCTGAGCAACTCATATATTCATTTTCACTAACAAAAGGTAAATGTGGTTAATCTGTTTAGGAACAGAAGAAAGGCAAAGACGGAAGAATTAAAATTCTCTTTTACCTCACTCAGTACTGTTTGCTGTATGGGGGGAAAAAATAGAGAGTGAAAGGAAAAGATCTGTTGCTCTGGTGATTCACCAATACTTTTCTTAGTGACAGGAGAAACTATAATACCAAAAGGCTATTGGAAGACTTTGAAGATGGTTTGCATGGGAATCTTTTCCTGATCTCACTGTCTTTACAAGACACACGTCAGTCTGCACCTTTCACCATATCTCCCATTTTGGCTTCTTTCACTTGCCACTGCTTTCTGATCCACACCATACTGCCAACGTATAAGTCCTCTACATGGCAAGCAACAGCTGACAAGCTTGCTGCTACTCGCCTCACCATTGATGCTTGTTCTGTTAGCAGATACATAAACAATGCTTGTTACTGGATCTTTGGATTTAGCTTATTCTAGACATAATTCTAATCAGAATCATAGAATCATAGAATCAACCAGGTTGGAAGAGACCTCCAAGATCATTCAGTCCAACCTAGCACCCAGCCCTATCCAATCAACTAGATCACGTCATTGTAAGACAAAGATCAACGGCAGTATTTCTTGGAAATTTAGAAATATCAATGTCAGGAGCTGTATTACCACACGTTCAACAAATGTGGCCTCTTCATTTCCACTTGTACCATCGATGGTACAAGTGCCATCGATGCACTCAGCGATCCTATCTTTCCGTGACTATAAAGGCTGTTTGTCAGACCTTTGCAAAGGATGGCCCTTTACTACAAATGTCTACTTGCAAAGACAAAAAGTAAGATTCTATGAGTTATAGGGAATTTTGTAAATACAGAAAGAGGACCTGCAGGACTAGAGAAGGATAATCTACATAGGTAAACGTATTTATAACAGAAAATCACATTTAATAGCTAGTTCATTTATTAATGACAACTAAAAATAAGGATCATTAAGGATCTGCTCTCGTCAGACGGCTGGAGTACTGTGTGCAATTCTGGAGCCCCCAGTACAAGAAGGACATAGAACTGTTAGAGCATGTCCAGAAGAGACCAGGAAGGTGCTCAGAGGGCTGCAGCAGCTCTGCTATGAGAACAGGCTACAAGACTTGGAGATCATCTTCTTTACAGTGAGGGTGGTAAGACACTGGAACGAGTTGCCCAGGGAGGTTGTGGATGCTTCCTCCCTGGAGGCGTTTAAAGCCAGGCTGGATGAGGCCTTGAGCAACCTGCTCTAGTGGGAGGTGTCCCTGCCTATGGCAGGCGGTTGGAACTGGATGATCTTTCATGTCTCTTCCAACCTAAACCATTCTATGATTCTATGATTACCACTGTAGTGGAAATAGCATACTGTGATTAGGGACTAATAAGAAAAGCTTAATTATTGTAAGTTTCATATCTCAATCAGAAATTACAATGCAATTCACGATATAACAGATACAAACAATGAAAAAATGCATCTGTGCTGTTATTTTTATTGTATTACCAATCCAAAATCACAAGAATTATTCTTTAAAAAGGCAAAGTTTTGTTAAACATGTATTGAGATTTTTATCATGTTCATCATGAAGTCAGAATAGTTCAGATTGTTAAGGTAAAAATGGTCAAGGAAAACATTTATATATATTTATATTTTTAAAAATCTGAAATACAGGTAATCTTATTTTTTTAAAATGGAACTAAGTTTGGAAGCCTCACAGGTGTCACCTCACAGAATTATTTCTTTGTGTATTTTACGATGGAATTTCTTGCAACAGGCAACCTGCACCATGCCCTAACTTAAAATCATAGATCACAGAATCAGTCAGGATTGGAAGGGACCACAAGAATCATCTAGTTCCAACCCCCCTGACATGGCCAGGGACACCTACAGGGACGCCCTACCCTAGTTCAGGCTGCCCACAGCCTCATCCAGCCTGGCCTCAAACACCTCCAGGCATGGGGCTTCAACCACCTCTCTGGGCAACCCATTCCAGGCTCTCACCAGTCTCATGGGTAAGAACTTCCTCCTCACATCCAGTCTGAACCTACCCATCTCCAGCTTCACTCCATTCCCCCTAGCGCTGTTACTACCTGAACTTACCACGTGGTAAGAGGGCATGAGCTTGACTTCTGCTTTTTTAGGTTTTTTTTTTTTAGTTATGAGAATTATAAAATTGTCTTTCAAAGAAATTTCCTTCAAACAAAAGGAGCTCAGGCATGTAAGATGCTACTTGACTACTCATTGATACTACTGGTGTATATAGCAAGTTAATTAAAAGCTCAGTAATTCATAACCATGAAGTTTTAGAGCTCATGCTTTATTTCTCCAGACATTATTTGGTTTAATAATGACTTTATTTAAATAAAATTAAAATTTACTTTCTTTTTTTCAAGTGCACTTTTATGGCTACAAATAGGGTTATATTTGTGTGGCATGGATATTACAAGGACTACAGAAAAACATATTTATCTAATTCTTAGCGAAGCAAAAAGCTATGTTTTGGAGTTGGCAGTATGCATAATATTGTACTTGCTCAGAAAGATGGCAAATAAACCATATTATTAATATAAATTATTATTACACATTATTACTAAGAGCAAATCAACATTACTAGTTATTAATTATTGATTATTCAAATATCCTAACTATTTTAACTTTCATTTCTTTAAACTACTTTGCTTTTATTCAAATGAACTGCTTATTTTTCTGCAGATTAAAATGCTTGTACCAATGCAAGGTATTTTGCTGGTTTGGGGCTAATTGGAATAATTTTAAAGTAACAGTTGGAAATAATTGTATTTGAGTAAGCTTCTATGAGGAAAAAAAACATCAACCAAATGTCTGCAAATAATGTAGGAAAATTATATAGTATAATAACATATTTATTTAATCATCCAGTGATTCTCCTGTACATCAATTTCATAGCAATGGTACTAAACACACACACCTCCCCTTGTAGAAAAATAGTAACTTAAGACAAAGAGTCTTAAATGTGTGTATGCCTATATAATATTTTGTAGGCAGATCAAATTTCTTGTTCCTGAGTTGAAAGCATGCACACACTTATTCTGCCCATGTTTTGAGCTGACCAGGAGCTGTGTAACTGCATTAATTCTTGAGCTAATATACCGTGGCTCTCAACAGGGCTAATTAGTTTGGGTTCAGCCCCATGTTATAGCTCCAGATTGGCTTGGAAAGTAATCAAAGCAAGCTCACATCTGTCTGTATAAGACTATGTGTACATACCTGGCATCAGTAACAACAAATAATGCATACTAATTCAGAGCCTGATATCCATTTTTTTTCCTCTTTTTTTTTTTTCCCCTCTCTATTTTTTTCTTTATAAGTGTAACAGTTTATTGAAGAAATAAATGTTTGAATAGTAAGTTAATTCATGAAAAGGCAAAATATGTTGACTTCATCATAGGCCATGCCATTATATACAGATTAAACAACCTGTGCACTCATGACACTAGTGTGCCTAAGCTTTACTTCTTGCAATGTGAAACAATGCTAGTGATTAGGAATGGGCATGACCTTACATATATATATAATCTGTGGAATAAGAAGAGCAAATTCTGCAGTCACTAAAGGATTCATAGACTTTAAAGCCACAGAAGGATCACTGTATCATCTGATATGTTGTGCAGTACTACAATGTTTGTTCATCTCCTTATTTAACCTTTAACACACTTCTGAGATGGGTTTCTGGGCTTCAGCTTGTAAGGAGTGGAGGAAGGAATTTTATATGCCTTTGTTTACTAAAATTGAGGAGCAACAGCTCCTTAATTCCCTCCTGTTAATAAGTAAACACCCTTTCTCCTCTTTTTGCCTGAATTAAAACAAAAAGATTAAAAATCATTGGATCTATTTGAAACAACTACTGCAAATACAGATTTTGCAACATTGTCCATATACTCTGCCTGAGCATCTGCAGCCTTAATGCATGAGGTGGCTCAGATCCATCATTGCACCAAGTTATGCATGGCAGAAAGGGGAGGAGACTGTGACAAACTTTGACAGCTTGTCTCTTCAGCTTACTGGAATTTTGTTAATACATTACTATAGAGTAAATCCAGCTCAACTTTTTCTTTTCATTTGCTATGTTCTTACAAATTGCTGCTTACATTTTTTTTTTCCTTAACTCACTTTGTGTCCTGTTTCTATTGAGGCATGACTGGACCTTGCTCAGTAATCCAATTAACTATTCTTTGAAGACAGTAAGATGCAACTGCAGTCAGATCAGAAGATCATAGAATCAACCAGGCTGGAAGAGACCTCCAAGATCATCCAGTCCAACCTAGCACCCAGCCTCTTCCAGTCAACCAGACCATGGCACTAAGTGCCTCATTCAGGTTTTTTTTTTAAACACCTTCAGGGACAGCAACTCCACCACCTCCCCGGGCAGCCCATTTATTCTAATATTATTCTATACCATATTATTTGCAAATGAAATTACTTTGATTTACAAGCTGAGTTTTCCTAAGTGATATCCAGATTATTAAAATATAGCTCTGTTTCCTGGATAGATCACAAATAATTGCCAAACAGAGGGAAACATTAAAAATTCTGTCACTTAGTGACATGATATTTTTCCTATGTCCTTTAGGATTAACTTTTTTTACACAGAGATTATAATTAACCACCTATGAAAAGCAAGCACTGATTTCATACTAGCATACCTTGACTGCATATTAATTCTTTACTTAGAACCAGTGACCAAAAAAAATATGGACATAATATACTTTCTTGTAACAAAAGTTCACAAAAGGGGACTAAATGAAGACAAACATTGAAACTCTACTAATCATACCAATTTTGTATAAATTGTATGTACTCCCATATTCACCTGCCTGTGAAGGAGCTTACACAGAAAAGCTTGAAGAAAACCACACACCTGTTATCATTACAAAACCAATTAATCAGTAAATATTTAACATTTATGAGGCATTTCTAAGTGAAAAGAATCATGATAAATAAGCTGATTCAGGCAGTTCTAGGAAAAGCTTTAGCTGAAAACCTGCATTTACAATCTATTCTAAAAACAAGCAGAACACAGCTCAATTAAAAAAAGGGGGGGAAAATGAAATCCCTTCTCAGTTTAATAACTTGTTAGTTCTTGACAAGTACAACAACACAACAATAAGCCAGTCAAAATGAGTTTTTAAAGCGAGGTTATGCCCTTCGTGTTGTGTTATCACAGTGGCAGATCAAACTGCTGACTTGGACTCTTTCTGCCAGCAGTGCTGATGCCGCCTCTATGAAGCTGCTGTCACGGAATAGTCATGGTACCTGCTCTTGCCTATAAAGAAGCACTAAATTGAAGTCGAAGTAGTGTCTTTGTGATATCTTTTCAACAAGTCATGTCCCATTCAGCCTGCTAGTTTATCTCTGTCAGGCTGGGGCCCAAGTGGTTTGCATGAGCTGCCAGGGACAGGTATACCAACCTGCTCAGTGCTAAGGAGGTAATGCATCTTTCGGGCTTGGTATTTCTTTTCCTTTTCTTTCCTTTCTAGGTCTTTCTTTTTGTCTTCATTTTCTTTCATTTCTGCATACTCTTGGAGTTCCCTCCTGTAATAAAATAAGTAAATCTGCCAATTAGAAGAATAAAAGATGTGCTAATGTTTTAATTTGCATTAACCCTTTACAGTTTTCTGCTACTATACATTGGCAGCATACTTGACACCATCGGAATGCAAAATGACAGTTTGTTCAGTTCTATAGTAGCAGGATTCTACATGGCTATAACTGTGGAGAAATGGGATTAAATTTATAAAGCCTATGAGCAGTGCATTAGTCCATATTGTTTACTATTTTGAAGAATATGTCAACCTTGGTGTTTCACATCTTGATCACAAAGGATGTCACCTTTTTTGTCTTCAAAAGCCACTCCAGTTTGAACTTCTCTAAGCAGAAATTGGTATATTTCAGGATTTTTGTTCTTCAAATGGTTTCAGAATAAAAAGTGCTCATTTAATGTTTCAGTTAGTGCCTTGCAACACCACCTTCTGACCTGCAAACAGAAGAAACCTTATGGAATGAGAGAAGACAGGAGAAAGAGGATAAGAGCTGGAATTCATTGCTAGATCTTTGAGCCATTTGCAAGGTTGAGAATGTAAGGCATAGAGAAGAACTGGATGTAAACCGTTAAAGTGTGCAACATCCTAAAATGGTGTNTGACTCCACCACCTCCCTGGGCAGCCCATTCCAATGGCAAATCACTCTCTCTGTGAAGAACTTCCATTAACATTATAGACTTGATAACATTAGACTTCTTTCAGAGGTCAAGTTCAACTCTGGTCTGATAGCAACTATTCAGGCCATCACATGAAATAAGAACATAGCTGCCTCACAAGCCTCTGCATGACAGAGATTCGCCACCACATAGCTATATAGCTCTGTGTACCCAATAGCGTACAGAATATCCCTTCTTTGTAAAAGAAATAAGGAACTGTACCTAACACCAACTCTCAAAGAATGGAGAAAAGTCATGATTTTAACTGGAGGTTTAGAAGAAAGCTTTAACAGAAAATGGGTGTAGTTTTCCTCATCAATGGCTTTTTTTTTGTTTCCCACAGAGCCAGGCTTGCCATAAATTATGCAAACAGTGGAGTGAATTAATGTTCTATAAGAAACGAAATTCTGTGCTATTGTGCAGGGTGCACGTGTATGGAATATTTTTGAATCAGTTGAAAAAGGTTAGTTTGATTAACACTTGTTATTTTTGTTATTAAGAAATGGCTAGTTCAAATTAACCTGTGTGCCAAAGACACCGAGCGTATTCAGTCAAGCATTTATATTGTTTAAAAGTTAATTAAGTACATAAATTCTGGTTGCCTTTTTTTTTTTTTTTATAAGCATGTGTGTATATGATAAAATGAAAAGCCAAAATATACTATTCACATATCCAGATAATTCAAATATTCCCAAAAAACAGATTATTTAGACAGGCCTGCAATAATAGTCTTAGATATTTCAACGAGTACCAAATAACACACTCTAGGATAAGGGTCAAATCCTGTCAGAATATGCACATGAATAAGTTTGTTGATATGAATAATCCCATGGGAAAGTCATATTGCTCCTGAAAGTGTTTTTAAGATGGTGACACAGACTTATTCTTAACGATTTAATTACCATAATGTGAAATTAGTTCATCACAAATATGTGAAAGAACAGTAATTGCTTTATAAATATGAACACTGCAAAATTACATTCCTAAACACAAGTTGCAGCATTGAACTTGTATTTGTTTCATGCTATCCTCCAAGCCCTTATCAACCAAAATGAGTAAGATGTTCAGTAATTAAAAGTGTGTCATTTCAAACGTAAAAGAACCAAACCAGAATGCAACGGAAAGAAAGACTGGAAAAGATGCAGAGGCCTGTTTCAATCCATGGGAATAATTTTTGTTGCAGTTTACTGTTAAAGCTGCTAATACAATATTTCATACAAGGTTACTTATGAAGCACACTGACGTTTAAAAATCACCATGCTATGCTTTTGCAGCAGTGTAATTTTTTTTCCAACATAAGATTAAATTGCAAAATAAATGAATTACTTAGAGTGGCATGGCCCCCATTTTGCCACCCTTCTCTTGAAAATTGCTTATTAATATGAAAAAAGAAGTTGGAAAATAGCCTGTTTTACTTTATGCATAGCATTTTGGGGCCTCAAAGCCTGCAGAGCCAGACTAGCTGCACATTTTAGATTGTGTTGGCAAGCAGGGACGATGACCTTTCTGACCTGCATCTCAAGGCTATTATTAATCGCTAAGTAACCTGGTAAAGCCAAACAAATTTGTTTCCATTGAAAGGATCTCTATCTGTGTCTGAGAATTTGTGCTGTACCAAACAAACCTCATTAACTGTGTCCATTTTTGACAAAGAACTAGGAGTTGGAGAGATTGGCGACCTTTCTTTGTCCTTAAGGTACAGATTTCAGAGTCACTGCATGTAGGTGCATAAGCATTTTTACTTGGAAACTCTTTGTTCTATACCAATCAATCATAAACAAATGAATAAACAGACAATGCATATAGTATCAGCTTTGTTCTTTTGTGCCAATTTACCTTCAATATCAGAGTGTATGATCCATGCTTTACATGTTTAGTACTATTTTTTGCTCCTTTTTGATTACAGAGCCCTCTATTCAGCTTTAGCATCCTGTCTATAACTGAGCAAATATCTGCCAACATATTACTACAGTTTATTCATGTTCTTATATACTCAAGCACTAGTTCCCAACCTTTGCTATGGAAGCTTTGATATTTAGAACACAATTGGTGATTAAAACTCCCAAATAATGATAAAAACATAAATTTGTGTTACAGCTGTAATGGTAATGGGATGCAAAATGTTTCCCACTGTCATTAATCTGAATTTACCAGATTACTTTGAATGAATGATTAATAATCATTATTCGTTGAAAATAAATGAAGTCTAAAATACTTTTTGAAGTTCAGTGTAATTCATGATCTTTTCAGACTACCACAATCCAAGCCATCATGATCATTCCTGATTATCACATGTTCTCATTAATGCTGCACCACAATCCATCTAAAATCCTGAATTATAAGCACTCAGAATTTTCTATGTACTTTTGCTGCCTACGCATGTTGTGTTCAGTTGAGCTAAAATATTTCTATCATGCACCATATTCAGTTACACTAAAATATTTCCATCATGCATTAATACTGCTCTGTACAGTCGTACAGAACAAGCAGTCAATTCTGTCTTGGGGATAATAGCTCCCAAGGTGGTTCTCTCCAGAAAGGCAGAACAAAATAAGAGGTTTGTAGTAGTTCAGACATTGCATAACTGGGTGTATTGGTAGATACACTGGCTGAACAGGAGCCATCAGTGTGCCCAGGTGGCCAGGAGAGCCAATGGCATCCTGGCCCAGATCAGGAACAGTGTGGCCAGTAGGACAAGGGAGGTTATTCTTCCCCTGTACTCAACACTGGTCAGGCCACACCTTGAGTNCAGAGAGAGTGATTTGCCATTGGAATGGGCTGCCCAGGGAGATGGTGGAGTCACCGTCCCTGGAGGTGTTCAAGAAAAGCCTGGATGAGGCACTTAGTGCCATGATCTAATGGACTGGTTAGGACTGGGTGCTAGGTTGGACTGGATGATGTTGGAGGTTTCTTCCAACCTGATTTATTCTATGATTCTATGATCCTATGAAATACAGAATGGATTCTATGCCCTATCAAGTCAACTAGACCATGGCACTAAGTGCCTCATCCAGGCTTTTCTTCAACACCTCCAGGGACAGCGACTCCACCACCTCCCTGGGCAGCCTATTCCAATGGCAAATCACTCTCTCTGTGAAGAACTTCCTGCTAACATCCAGCCTATACCTCCCCCGGCACAACTTGAGACTGTGTCCCCTTGTTCTGTTGCTGGTTGCAATATATATTTTAATATATGATCTGTCGGCTGCATGGCTCATAGTTGGAACAGTTCTGTTTATTAAAAGTCTTAAAACTGAATAAGTGAGTAATTTTTTTAGCATATAATCTTTTCATTAGCATAAAGCTTATTTTAGCAGCATCTATTGCATCTTCCTCGCTTCTCATATAAACTTAGTCCAATCAGAGTTTCTCCTACAAAGATTTTTATGGAATATCTTCATAGAGGAATTATGTGTAAGTTTTGACAAATATAACTTCTTATCATGATCTGAAAATTGGTCAATAAATCAGAAGAATACCAATATTTATTAGTGCAAATTTAGGAATCTTTTGTTAAATGAGTGAATAAAATGGGTGACACAAAGTATATTTTCCTTGACAGAGGGAAATTTTTGTGTAACTGAAAACCAGGATACCATTTTCTAAGTATGCACTCAGAGCTCAGAATTAAAAATAATGTTGTGTAACAAATCTGTGAGGTAGATGTTAATTTGTTAATGATAAAATTCTTTGCTTTATAGAGCTTCAAAAGAAATCATTTTCATATGACAAGGTAACTTATTGTTATTCTGATACTTCATTATGCAGTAAGCAGTGGTGCTGGTTCCAGCTATGAGATGCAAATTCAGTTGACAGTGCTCCTGCTGTCTGTATAAAGGTTAAAAATACACATATAATATTGTGCCTGGCACTTTTGGAAAGGTCTTCAAGTGATGATTTCAGCAATATACAGATTTTAATAATTCTGCATAAAACTGCATTTTACAAATTCAAACTGACCTACATTTATTGAACTCCATCAAACTATTGCATTCTTTTGGCATTTTCACTGGTATTCTTTGGACCTTTCACCAGACAGCCATAAAATTATAAGAGTAGCTAAAGTAAAGGGCATCTGAGAAAATCAATAATGAGTATAGTTGCTTAGAGTACTCAGAAAGAGCATCAAGTTACTGTGGTTTCTAACAGTTCAGACCCCAAATCATAAAATTCCTGCAACATAGGCAGCAGGCAACTTTACCATAAAAGGAGATAATCTAAATTGATTTTACTTTCCTGACTATATATCATCCTCCCTGCTCAAATAGAGAATATGGAAGGTAAGTGAAGTTAGTTGGACAATACTTTTGGTACACCACTGCATGCCACCTGATTTCTCATTAACATGGGTGCAGGTGAGAATGTAGTGTGGCTTGCCATGATAATATCATTTGACTCAATATTGGGGAAAAAAATGAAATATATGTATAGACAAGCCTAGGATGTAAAGTTTACAGAGCTCTGCTCTTAAAAGGCAAAGTTTTAACACAACACACACACTACGTACTTACATCAGCTATGTACCAACAGACAGCCTGATCACCCTTGAACTTTTTCTGATATTTTGAGGGAACCCATTCAGATTTACTGATTAGAATACAGCTGGTCTGCAACCCTCTGACTCCTCTTTATCATGATGTATACTCCTGTATATATCTTGACAGAATCCCTTAACCAGAATGTTTGATCTCCAGTCGCAGTGAAACATAGGCTTAAAGAGACAGTCGGTTATTAGTGGTACAAGGTTTGTCACTGCCTGGGAGACTCATCACAAACAAGTTTCCAAAATTCTTCCTAACTTTACGTGTCAATGTTTACATCAATTCATTTGACAACTTAATCATGACACAGTCTTCAGAATCTGGAGAAATAGTACTGCACTGTCATTGCAGTGCAGTGACCAGGAAACTAATATGACTCCTTAGGATGAAAAATAGAGTCAAATAAATAAAGCTCATGTGTAGGCATGCAAAAACACCCTATAGTTTCTATGATTAATGATTTTACAGATAGAAATTCGTAACACTTTAAAATCCCATTATAATTTGAGCATAGTAGAACAAACTCTACTCATCTTTCCTCAATCACATAGTGCACACTGCCAATAGAATTAAGTGACATACTAGTTCAACTGTCAAGGTCCACAATGTGATCAATATACTGTGTAGGAAACGCGATGAACATAGCAGTGAAGGGCATACAGTGAATGAATACCTCGTGCAGATCAGGAGATCAGGACGCAGTGTGTACCAGACGATAGGAAAGAGCAGACTGATGTATCGTTCTTATCCTTCCAATTTCCACTGCTGCACAGTTACTCAAGAGAGTGCAACAGCTTTTCAAAATACTGATTGCAGAGGCAGTTCACAAATAAAAGGGAGTATTTTTTCCTAATCCACTCTACAGAATCTTCTAATTAACTCAGACAGAATTTTTCCTTGCACCTATTTAAAGCCTACCTTTTTTTTGGTAATACAAAATCTTTTCAAATGGTTCTAGTTTCTATAAACACACAAATCGATGGGGCCAAGATTTTTTTTTCCTCATCTGTATGAATACTCAAGCTGAATTTACTTCATAATGCTATGAAGCTAATTCTTTTTTTTAAGGCCTAATTTAAATAAATGATGTTTTGTTGGCTTATTTTAATTTCACTGAATTGCAGACCCTGCCCATTATGGGTATGGGATTAGAGTAATTACAACAACAAAGATTCTGTTGTCTGAGGAACTGGACAGCACCAGTGTACTGGATTTACACTCAGGTCTATAGTACTAAAGCTAGCCAGAACAGGGAAAATGTTTTCATTCCGTGGCTGTTTCTTATAGATACCTCAATGGAATCAGCCTGATTGATTAGCTTAAACAATGAGCTTAATATTTGGCAGTAACAAAGCCGAAGTGGCTCAGAATGGATTCTTTTGATAGCTGTTAAGCGGCAATGGTCATTTCTAGAACAGCATCAGTGCTACGGTGCTAAGAGAGCTGTCATGTTCTTTTTTTTTTCATCAATACATATATATATATATATAAAGAGATGTCTAACCACAGCCAAATACCACTGAAAGATTTCTAGTGAATGTCACGTGAAAGTATTTGTTGTCTTTTGGCACTGCAACTCCCACAAGACTATATATGCTACCATCTGCCCAGGAATAACTAGAGAAAAGCTTACTGGTATGTTGTGCTACACTTTAGCTGTTCCCAGTACCAGAATGAATTCACTTAAGCTGTTATCTCCCTGCTGCAGTACAGGACAATGTAGATATATCTGTATTCCTTTTACTTTCATATGTGGTACTTGGCGACATCTACAATATTCAACATTGTGTGATTTAGAAAGCAAACATGATGTTTTAACTTCTAACAGTCATCAGCTAAGTTGATTTTCCTTCTCAGAGTATCACGAAGCAATTTGACTGAGGCCTACTCCTGAAATCACATTTTTCACTCACTTTCATACAAAATTCCAAGCACAAATCCAGGCTGGGCAGTGAGTGGCTGGAGAGCAGCCCCGAGGAGAGGGACTTGGGGGTGCTAGTGGACAAGAAGCTCAACAGAAGCCAGCAGTGTGCATAAATCTCTTATGCAATAGAACTGTGCTGAGCTCTGAATCTGATAGTACTTTAAAGGATCCTTGAAAGTCTGTCCAAAAATGAAAATTATTTTAAGCAGAACTACAACACCTTCCAATGACCTCCACTGTTCCTATTTAGGACAAAGAACACCAAAAGATAACTAGATTAGTGTATAGACTCTGAATAATAAAGGACCTTTCAGCATAGTAAAGGAGGAGGTAACAAGAAGCAATGGTTCAGAGATAAAACAATTTCAATAGGGAAACTTGGGACATACGGTGAAGACCAAAGATCAAAAGGGTATTTTCTATCTTTTGACTTTCTTAAATCAAGACTAGGTTGTTCAGCCAAAGGTTAATGGGACTTTTACAAATATTATTATAAGTTTCTTATTGAAAGATACACTACTGGTGGTAGAGCTTAAGTCAGAATAGACCATCTAATTCAGAATAACATTATCCAGGACATCACTAGAACAAACAAAGTCACAAACAAACAAAAAAACCAACCCATTACTGTTCTAGACTCAAAAAAAAAAAAGTAGAAGGGAACTAGTTTTTCCATTTTCTCCTCTGAGTACTTCAGAGAACTAACTCCTGTTTAGCCTGGAGAAGAGGAGGCTCAGGACTGACCTCATTGCTGTCTACAACTACCTGAAAGGAAGCTGTAGCCAAGTGGGGATCAGTCTCTTCTCCCAGGCAACCAGCAACAGAACAAGGGGACACAGTCTCAAGTTGTGCCAGGGGAGGTCTAGGCTGGATGTTAGGAGGAAGTTCTTCACAGAGAGAGTGATTGGCATTGGAATGGGCTGCCCAGGGAGGTGGTGGAGTCACCGTCCCTGGGGGTGTTGAAGAAAACCTGGATGAGGCACTTAGTGCCATGGTCTAGTTGATTGGATAGGGCTGGGTGCTAGGTTAGACTGGATGATGTTGGAGGTCTCTTCCAACCTGGTTGATTTTATGATTCTATGATAATGTCCATTTTCTAGTTGCACTCACATTACCTTAGATTGTGATTAAAAAAACCAACTTGTGGTGTTAAATCAAATGTAATGTTGTGAGCTGACATTTATGTCTTTTGATTTTCTTTTGGGTTTGAGAACCCAAAAATTAGCTGCACTGCAGCACATTCTGGAAAAAGCTGTATGTGTAAATGAAGTACTCACTGGTGTAACTGTAGACACACTCATGTATGAGCTGGAATATTTGGATAGGGGAAAGCAAGCTTAGTTACATAATCATTTGTATAACAATTGCTTCTCCAAAAAAAAAAGGAAACATCAAATTTTATAATGTTACACACAAATTCAGGCATTTCAATTTTATGCTTCTTTGTTAAGTTGCTAATTGCACACCAAAAAAGTAAAACAAACAAATAAAATCACCTGGTCTTAACCAAAAGAACTGCTTTAAGTGAGTTAATGGCATATAAAGTTTGTCATCCTTCTAATGACCTAAATAGCTGAAATGAGTAGTTCTCCAAAAGGCACTTGAGAAATATTTATGTACTCTTTCATATGCCTTTAGTCTTGAACTGGTAGAGCTCTTCCCTGATAACCTAGTATAGCCTGTATATAGATGGCCTGTCATGTCTCTACAATTAGATAAAACCAGAACTGCTATAATTTAATCAGTTACAACCTGAAAATTATATTTTGAAAATCAAGTTTATTAATATGTAATCTTTGGGTAATCATATTTATTCTCCTAATTTACACAATATTTATGGTACTCTACATGTCCTTGAAATAGGGTACAGGGACACTACACTATGAAAAAGTGGCCTAGCTGCTGGAGTTCATAAATTTTGTTCAGCTTTGGATGAGTTCAAAGAATTACCATGTAAGAAAAGCCTTACAGAGGGAATTTATCTGATTATGGCAGTAATAATTACCCAGCTGTTTATTGCAGATAGAGAAATAATTCATGTAGGCAATAGGCCGTGGTGGCAATGACACTCTGCATTTAGTAAATATGCAAACTGTTCACTTCTAATTAACCAAGCTAGAGGATGCCCTTATTAAATGTATAAACTAAAAGTGCCTTCCTGACAAGTGATGAATTGTTACATTGCACAAACTCTTGCCACAGAATTACTGGAGTGAACTTGGGGCTTAACTTCATTAAGAGATCTTGTGGGATAGTTAAATGAGGATGGACAGCATAACAAGACCTACCTGACAGTCAATGATATGTTAGAGCTTAATGAAACTGCACCTCTTCCCCTCTTCTACTTATTTTACAGTGAATACCCTACTTCAGACAAACTATAAGGCTGTCAAGTCTGTCTATATAAGACAACATAAAATGCTACAGTTAGTCAGTTTTTGTCCACAGAAGATGTTTTGTGATCTGTCAGCAATTCTAACAGAGCTTTTTAAAACTAAAAAAAATCTATCCAGACACCACAGCACTTTCAAAGCTCACAGGTGTAAAATTAGTGGTTTATTCGACCTCCTCCAAAAATAATCAGCTACACCACAGACTATTTGGTCCAAAGTGTGAACGCAAGGATCTCAAATTCCCTTCTACACGGTGAGACTTCAGAATTTCATTTGGATTCAAGTACAATACAGCCTTATGCTTAATCTGTTACAAGCTCCTAAGGGTGTGTTTAGTGTTATACAGTTACAGGTTTAAGATTGCTGTCTTAATTGCAAATCGTGAAGAAAAGCTCTCTAGAGAATTTGATAAAGTCCAGTGTACAAGGTTAACCCTCCTGGGAGGAGTAGTCTTGAACATGACTCCAGGTGGTCTTGACCCCTCCCCAGGGGTGAGTCTGAACACTAACAGGTGATGGTTAGCTCACTCCCCCTTCCTGTCTAAAAATCCGTAAAAGCAGGTAGACAGCCAGGTCCTCTCTCTCTCCCTGCCTGCCAGAATCACCATTCCTGTTTCCTGCCGCTCTTTGTCTCTTTGGCCATCACCACCACGAGGTGGACAAAACCCATTGCCATCAAATCTGGTTGCATATTTACATGTTTTGTACCTTGGTTTCCCTTCCCTACACCTTTGTAACTTCCCTACCTCATATACCTTTTATTTATTGTTAAACTTTTCTTCTTTTTACTTCCAAATCCCAGTGAGATCCTTTATTTGGGTCTGCATGCCTTTCCTCTCTCTCCATCTAATTCCTTTTCATTTGGGAAAGAAGGAGGAAGAGGGGAGGGCATCCTATAAATTGTTATTGGTTCTATTAACTATATTTGAGTCTCTGGGCAATTTAAATTAGAACCCAGACATGCAGGGAGATGGACTCTCAAAGGGGCTCAACAAAACATGAGATATGTTTATCCCATTCCACTGGTCTGAAAAATTCTCTATAGTCTGAAATTACAGCATGTTTCTCTATCTTTCTTGTTTTCCTCCTTTGTTCCCTCTCAACTTTGCTTTACTCCTCTCTGCCAACCATTGTTTGGGTTACTGCAGTGGGAGGTAAGGCAACATGGCCTTCAGGCTGTGGTATACAGGGAGGGGGGTCTGTACAAGGGAGTCTGGGCTATTGTGTCCAGGGGGGCAGCTGGGTTATTGTCTAGTTGTATATACATATTTGTTTATTACATTTTATATTTAGTTTATTTTTGTAAAGAATAATTTCTTTTGCCTTCCCAATTCTGAGCAAGCATAGTAATTTACTCTTCAGAGGTAAATCCCAACTTCTGTGTAGTGCAAAACCACCACACATACAAAAAATACACAAGGAAATATAATCTTCCTATTCCTAAAGACTACAACCTAACCAGTTACTCATGTTACCTATGTTAGAATAGAATAGAATAGAATCAACCAGGTTGGAAGAGACCTCAAAGATCATCCAGGCCAACCTATCACCCAGCCCTATCCAGTCAACTAGATCATGGCACTAAGTGCCTCAGCCAGGCTTTTCTTGAACACCTCCAGGGACAGCAACTCCACCACCTCCCTGGGCAGCCCATTCCAATGCCAATCACTCTCTCTGGGAAGAACTTCCTCCTAACATCCAGCCTATACTTCCCCCGGCACAACTTGAGACTGTGTCCCCTTGTTCTGTTGCTGGTTGCCTGGCAGAAGAGACCAACCCCCACCTGGCTACAACCTCCCTGCAGGTAGTTGTAGACAGCAATGAGGTCTGCCCTGAGCCTCCTCTTCTCCAGGCTAAACAACCTCTTACATGTTACTCATGTTTATTCACCAAGTTAGATCTATATTACACAGAACTATCTAAAACCACAGTAAGACTGCTTTCACCGCTTGCTCAAGACAGACATGAATACAAGCAGGCACATGAGGTACATCTAGCTGAATCTGCAGTGGAAATCCAGTTTACTGAGTAATCATAAGGGTTCCCACCTAAACTTTACTGCTTTCAGGAAGTCCCCTCCCATTGACCTAAAGCAGGATATTGCCTGTTCTATAGATTTAGTCGTTTTGTTCCAATTTCATGATTGAACTAAAAATAAAATAGTCCACCTAAAATGTCTTGTTTTGCCAGGTGCATTAATGAAACCCTATAGTTACAGAATCATGTGTGCTTTATAAAAGCACATGTGCTGAGTTAATTTGTATAAAAGTAGGCAAAGCAAAGACCTAAAAACGGACTGACTTGTCAAAGACAGTTTCTATGCTCAGAATCTGTACAGAGAGCTGGATTTATGCACATTTTTAAGAAGGAGCAGCAATCACAAAATACATAACTGTAGAGAATATTTTAACCAGGTAATTCTCTGTCATTTCAAAGCTTTCCTCTGGTCTAATGCCCGCTTAAGAGAATATGAGCATCTTAATATTGTATGATGGAAGCTGGGTGAAATCACAGAGAAGAATCAAATAACTCATCTTTTATATCTTACTTGTCCAAACAGCATCAGCTGTTGTAGCTCTGGAAGTACTCTGGGATCCTCAGTGGATTACACTTCCAAGTTTCCTATGAGATCTAGAAGTTATACCTAAAATCCTCTGGAAAAGGCACAGATGTCTCAAATTATGTGCCCTACTACTCAAAATGAGTATTTAAATAAAGGAAAGCGTATTTATCACTTGTCTCTGTTTCTATGGCTCCCAAGGAAAGCTGGTGGGGTAAGTTTACCTTCAGAAAATTCAAACTACAGGTTAATAAGTTAAAAAGCATCATTTATTTCCCCTAGATATCTTTGAAGACAAGGAAAAGAAGATGAGTTGAAGATAAATTACTTAATTAAACATCAAGTGAAAGATAACGTTACAAAAATGAGGGTTTTATTGTGGCAAGAATTCCAAGGAGCTGTCTGAAAGGCTTTGGCACTAATTGAAAATAGTCTACAAAATCAATTGCTTCTGCAGTCAATGAGGAGGAACATTTTAATTGAATTATAAGACAATATACACATTCTTCAAAACACTTTGACACTTGAGAAAATGGCCAGCAGCTAGACTTATCTTTATCAGAAATGATCAGACAGGTAGAGATTGAGCCAATTCTCTTCATAATACTATGATAACAGCCGATTTATTTCAAACCCATTTCATGGGAAATAGCAATACCTCAGAAGCTTTAAGAAGCAAAGTACTTGCCAGGTTAAAAGTAAACAGACCTTAGTAATGCTCTGGTAATCAAGAAGCAGCTAGATACTGGTACTGTTTTTCAGTACTACATGCTCAGGCATACTTGCAGGAAAGCTGAGCTGAGCATTGCATTAGATCACCAGCAACATGTAAGAGTACTGTAGTTGCTGTTCATTAAGATTATAAAAAATCAGACTGCACAAAGGATTTGTGAATATACATATTGCTAGGGGAGCAATTTTTATCATTTTGCATTATCCATTTCCCTGACATTTCTTGAAGATCAAAAAGCTTTAATGATGACTCTGATACAAAATCAGCTGATAGACTAGCTAGTCAAATTTGGATGAAAGTCCCTCTCTTCATGGCTGCTCCTGTGGCTTTTTCACTACTACAGTCAAAGAATTTATCATCCATTCCCTACTTGTGTGTGAAATTCACCATTAGTAATCATAAGTGGTTATGTAAAGTGTCATGTTTGCTAAAGCTAGGATCAGGTCTTAGTTTGCTGGCCTTAAGTCCGTATTTATTTAACAACCAAGAAAGCTAAACTACCTGTCTCAATTTCAGAAGAACCCCAATGGCAGTTTTTTGCCATTGCTTTGTTAGTTTTCTGATACCACTATCTTACTGAGTTCTGTGCCTAAGGAAAAAATTTAAACAGTGCCATTCATCAGTAAATGGAGCACAACATCCCAAAATCTTATCTCTAGTTGCACACCTGACATAGAGCGAAGTTGCTTTACTGTAGTTTAAAGGACAGTGTGTGTAGATAACCTTAGTCAAAGAACTGCAAGTTAATCACACAGTTGGGCAACTGACATCATCCATAAATTCTTCTGATATAAGGGCACCAGCACGCTAATTTATGTCATGTCCATTTGCTTATCATGCATTGGAAACTGTAACATGACACAAAACAAAATTCTAGAGTATTATGTGGAGTTACAGCCTATGCTAATTGCTTCTGGCATATTTCCTCTCATAACCATTCCACCCACGCTTAGTGGTGTTACATTTATCTTTAAGAATGATTCAAATTTAGGTGTTTTCCCTTCAAATGAAATACACTAACTTCATTGAGAAAGAATGGAATTTATTTCAGTGCATGTATTTATACATGCAACCAGCCAAGTAATCCACATTCAGAGAGAATCAGAGAATCAGAGAATCAACCAGGTTGGAGGAGACCTCCAACATCATCCAGCCCAACCTAGCACCCAGCCCTAGCCAAGCAACTGGACCATGGCACTAAGTGCCTCATCCAGGCTTTTCTTGAACACCTCCAGGGACGGCAACTCCACCACCTCCCTGGGCAGCCCATTCCAATGCCAATCACTCTCTCTGGGAAGAACTTCCTCCTAACATCCAGCCCATACCTACCTTGGCACAACTTGAGACTGTGTCTCCTTGTCCTGTTGCTGGTTGCCTGGGAGAAGAGACCAACCCCCACCTGGCTACAACCTCCCTTCAGGTAGTTGTAGACAGCAATGAGGTCTGCCCTGAGCCTCCTCTTCTCCAGGCTAAACAACCCCAGCTCCCTCAGCCTCTCCTCATAGGGTTTGTGTTCCAGGCCCCTCACCAGCTTTGTCACCCTTCTCTGAACACGTTCCAGCACCTCAACATCTCTCTTGAATTGAGGAGCCCAGAACTGGATACAGTACTCAAGGTGTGGCCTGACCAGTGCTGAGAACGTGGGCAAAATAACCTCCCTTGTCCTACTGGCCACACTGTTCCTGATACAGACCCTGATTACACAGGGCTGGGTGATAGGTTGGACTGGATGAGCTTCGAAGTCTCTTCCAAACTCGTTGATTCTATGATTCTATTTAGACAGAGTTCAGGGTTCAAATTCATTCTTTTGCCATCTGTCATGCTACTCTGAATCACTTCTCAGCTTCACTAGGGACATAGTGAGGACACTAGCAGTCATTACAACTATTGGCTCTGTAGCAGTGGCAAGTAATGGGAATGCTGGAGGAAAATCCACACACTCTTCAGCCAGTGTGGGAGCTAAAGCTGACAGTCATCTTTGGCTTATACAAAAACAGGGACTTAAGTTGTGATAAGCAGTCTGTTAAACGAGTGGAAACTCACATGTCATATGACTATTATTATTTAATTATATTTTAGGTCAATTTCTGTTAAATCAATTTCTGTTAAACTTAATTACATGCCTCTATGGCTTTAAACTGGGGCAGCTTCTATTAAGTTTACTTTCTCCTGGGGTTTTCATGGTAAAGACAAATGATAAAGGTCTGGCTACTAAATGAGGGCAGCTATTAAATAAGGACGGTTTGTATTAAAGCTGAATGGTAAAGATGCAGCCACTGGTTGAGAAAAACCTTTAGCAAGGGAAGGGTCCTGTATTTTTCCTGGAGAAAAATAGGATGAAGGAGAAGAGAGAAGGAAACAAATTTTATTCTATAGCTCTTACAGGATACTCTTTTAAGGAACTAACAAAACGTCTCAAGTTGTGCTGGGGGAGGTCTAGGCTGGATGTTAGGAGGAAGTTCTTCCCAGAGAGAGTGATTGGCATTGGAATGGGCTGCCCAGGGAGGTGGTGGAGTCGCCATCCCTGGAGGTGTTGAAGAAAAGCCTGGGTGAGGCACTTAGTGCCATGATGTAGTTGACTGGACAGGGCTGGGTGCTAGGTTGGACTGGATGATGTTGGAGGTCTCTTCCAACCTGGTTGATTCTATTCTATTCTATTCTTGGGATGCATGAGGGATTTTTTCTGTGACATCCAGAAGACAAATTAGCAAATATCAATACATCATCTGCTAGTTAAGAGCTTGCACAGATCAACTTTGACACATTTTGATGTACCTTACCTTTTAATAAAGAACAGTACTATAATACCTACCTAATGCATAGGCTTTATGGGTTTTAATGGACTGGGATAAATAGTAGGGAATTTGATGAACATGCCAAAGTACTGAAAGACAAATATGTTTGTAGTTCTTCTGTTGTGATTTAAATGCTTTATTCCAGATGAAACCAAGACACCTCCAAAGTTAGATGTACCCAGAAGAGATATGCTGTGGGTGTGGGAAATAAAATATAAAGCTCTAATTGATCTGTGTTTAGTACAGCAGGAATACCACTTGCTTTATTGTTTTGCTCACACACATCAAAGTCAGTCTAACTGACAGATTATAAGACTTGTTCCAGGTTTAGACAGAGAATGGAGAAGATTGATGGAACTATTATGAACAGAGAGGCAGGATGTGTCTCTGTAGTTCATCCAGCTGTATGCATTTCAAACCAGAAAAGTTATGGCTTAGCTTTCCAAGACTTAATTCAGTCTTCCTAGGATTCTACATTTCAAGAAGAGAATACATTTCAAGCATTTCAGAACAAGAAGTTACAGATGAAGAGATGACAAATGTTTCAAGTCCGATTTTGCTGCATTATGATCTAACTTTCTGCACAGAATATATTTAAGTTAATACTAGAAAGAGATTAGAGGTTGTTCCATTATGTGTAGCAATGTAATCTGTGAGTTACAATGCTAGGACAAAGAGGATGTAATATAAGCTATAATTGTGGAAAATAATATAAATTAATAGGCAGCATGCAAAGGAGCTGGATTTTTTTCCCCATATATATTTTGCATATATTTTATCCTCATATATAATTTGCATATATTCTCTAACAGTATTCTGGCTAAATTGCCTTTGCCATGTGATCTAGGCAAGATTTCCAGAGATATTTTTTCACTAGATTCCCCTGTATTTGTACATTTCAAAAAGCAAAGACATGTCTCAGGTATTCTGAACAGCAAAAACTGAGTGGATTTTGTCCAACACCTTTCAGTTAACAATGAGAAAGTGACGATCATGGTCACTTAGTGTTTTATCAGTTTCCTCTGTCATCTGAAGAAATAGTCGTGGATCATGACATCAAATGTGCTAGAGGGAAGTAGTTGCCTCTATTTGAGAGAGCTTTCAGCTTAAGTGCTGTGAAAGACAAGCGATGGAGAGGAGAAATAGCATAGCAACATGTAGTAACAATTCTAGCTAGAAATATAACAGACATGAATGAATCTTTTCTATAACGATGAATTCACTTCACTATGGCTGATGTATGCAACTTAGATCCAAGCCTGCACTTTCACTCATTGCCAATAGCAACAATTAAACTGTATTTAAGGCATAATAATCTGTCAGTTCTCAGCACAGGTGAAGAGTCAAATTTTATTTTATTAAAGTGCTATAAACCCAGAATATGTCTAAT
This sequence comes from Tricholaema leucomelas, assembly GCA_013400475.1. Taxonomy (NCBI): domain Eukaryota; kingdom Metazoa; phylum Chordata; class Aves; order Piciformes; family Lybiidae; genus Tricholaema lacrymosa; species Tricholaema leucomelas. Next base: position 50,458 of record WAAF01014945.1, on the reverse strand, counting down.
GAATTCAAAGAAATCAGTCTTAATTGATAACAGTGTAAATGAGAACAGAATGTGATGTAACATGCATAGGCTTAGGATAAAGAGTATGATGACCAAGATATACATATATATATGTGTATATATATACATACATGTATATTTATATATATAAATATAAATGTGTGNTGTGAACATAAGGAGGAATTTTTTTCACTGTGAGGGTGACAGAACACTGGAACAGTCTGCCCCAGTGAGTTGCAGAGTCTCCCTCTCTGGAGATAGTCAAAACCCGCCTGGATGCATTCCTGTGTGATCTGGTATAGGTGATCCTGCTCTGGCAGGAGAGTTGGACTGGATGAGCTTTTGAGGTCCTTTCCAGCCCCCTGACATTCTGTTATTCTGTGATTATGTATAGGTATAGACATAAATATAGATGATATAGATATAGTTATGATAATGGACAGGAACCCACACTCAGATAAATAGTGCCATAACCATTTTGCAAACTAAAAACAGGAAAAGAATGCTTTACCACATAGAGTTTTATCTTTACCTGACAACCTCATTATTTAAAGAAATGGCTTCCAGGTACTTCTTCAGTGCATAGTAGTTATGGATGTATTTCCGAACATAATAGCCTCGCCATCTTTTCTGAATCTAGAGGGGAAAAAAATTTACTTAGGATATTTCAAATCAACATTTTTATGCATATTAATTATTAATTGTATTTCCCATATAATATGATTTCATTTAAAGTGATATCAAATACAAGCACCAATATGTTTCAATGACCAAGATCACAGAATCATAGAATCATAGAATCAGCCAAGTTGGAAGATACCTCCAAGCTCATCCACTCCAACCTAGCACCCGGCCCTGTCCAGTCAACTACACCACGGCACTAAGTGCCTCATCTAGTTGTTTTTTAAACACCTCCAGGGACGGTGACTCCACCACCTCCCTGGGCAGCCCATTCCAATGCCAATCACTCTCTCTGCCAACAACTTCCTCCTAACATCCAGCCTATACCTCCCCCAGCACAACTTGAGAGTGTGTCAGGGAAGAATTATTAAATGTCAACATTAAAAAAAGAAATCGAGTTTTAAACCACTGTTTATATTGGGGCATGACAATGGAAAGAATGCCTGCTACTGCCAGTGGCATTGCTCTGTGTAAGGACAGCAAAAAAGCAGACAGTATTAGTGTCTTTTCTCAGGTGCAACATGCACTCCCTACTGAGTCACCACCTCATCAATACCTTCTGCTACACTCTCACCTTTGTGCCCTAAACTAAATACAAGTCTTCCCCATAACTCAATGTCTCAGGCTTTCTGGAAACATCATTTACAAAGTGCAGTTCTTTCATCTCCAATGTAAGATGATGTACATCTATTTCTTGTAATTAATTATAATCCTCTCACAAAGTAGTATTGCTCCTGTGTAACAGATTGTCCTGCTTTTGCTGGGACAGAATCGGAGGCCAGCTATGAGCTGCAGGCTGTTAGCAGTTCTGAGTCCGTCAGCATGACTTGAGTTGGCTCACAGGTGTATCCCAGATCACCAGCATCATGCTGAATATAAAGGAGGCAGTTTAGTGCTTGGGCTTTTCTTTATCCTTTTCCTTCTCCTGCTATTGAGTTCTGCCTTCCTTATATTTGTGAATGCCATGCATTGTGTATCTTGTATTGACTTAGGTATTAATTGGGCTGTTTCATTAAATTAATTTTCATTTTGGTCTGTGAGCCTTCTCTCCTTTTCCTGATTCTCTTTCTATTTCGAAGAGGGGTCTTCAGGTGAGAAAGTAACTCCCAAAGTTTAGCCCCAGATACAGGTTAAACTTTGCCACAGATAAAGCTTAAAAAAGAAAACCACTTTATCTGTAGTAGTCCTAGAGTTCTATTAAGAATAGAAATGTAACAGCATCCTCTGTCGGAAAGGATTAATAACTGGGGGCACGTTACAAAAGCATCGTTTGAACAACATGAAGACAAAAAGACTTGCTCTAGCCCAGCTTTTCCCAATAATGTAACATATCAGTCTAAAACTTTTCTGATTGTTAAAAAATCTAACCATGAGGTTTCTGAAATAATTACTGATTTAGTGGCTTCTGAGGAGGAAAGAAATATTATTTGGGTAAAATATTATCAGTACTGTAATTTGCTTAGCCACTTTTATGCTTATACCATGATGCATACCGATGGAAGACATAATTTGCTCTATTCAGATATGCTGAAGGCTGCCCTCACTCTCCCTTTTCTTTCTCATAAGAGGTTAGTGTATTCTAGATAAATACTTGAAAAATAGACCTTTTCCTCTATTCTCAGTACCTAGGTCCTCTTTCTTGACATTCTTCCTTCCTTGAACTTATTTATCTTCCTTCAAAATTGTCTTTAGTTCCTTCCTTGCGGTCTGTTTTTTACTCAATATATTTCTCAACTAATCTCTCAATTTTTATCTTCCAGCCTGCATTACCTCTATTCCAGCTGCAACTTCCATCTCTTTGACTTTTAAAGCTTTAAAACATTAAGAGACATAACAGCTAAAAGGCAGAATCTACATTTAAAAAAAAGCAGGAAGATTGAAGTCTTACAATCCAGAATAAACTCCAAGATGGTTGGTCTCTTTTCCCAGGCAACCAGCAATAGAGCAAGGGGACACAGTCTCAAGTTGTGTTGGGAGAGGTCTAGCCTGGATGTTAGGAGGAAGCTCTTCACAGAGAGAGTGACTTGCATCGGAATGGACTGCCCAGGGAGGTGGTGGAGTTGTCATCCTTGGAGGTGTTCAAGAAAAGCCTGGATGAAGCATTTAGTGCCATGGTCTAGTTGACTGGCTAGGGCTGGGTGCTAGGTTGGACTGAATGATCTTGGAGGTCTCTTCCAACCTGGCTGATTCTATGAGAAGCTGCTCCCCTTTTCTAAATACATTGAAAAGGAGAATGCTGTATTTGCAAAGAGCTCTCCTCTTCCCATGGGCCTCTGGCTACACAGAATGGAAGTTCTTTTGGTGTGGGTGGTTTGTGTTTGCTTTGGGGTTTGGTTTGGTTGATTTGTTTTGCTTTTTCTCTTTACAGCAATGCTTCCCTTTCCAGAACCCCTTTTCCAGATGACTTGGTAAGCAGAGTGCAATCCATATGTGGTATTGGGTTTTTTTCTTATTTCAAAGAAGCAGGTGGAAAAAAAAAAACCCAAACAAGTGTCATGTTTTGATGTGTTTGAGGAAGGCGACAGGAAAAAAAGATGTCTACTACTTGTGCTGTCAATCGACCTTTGCATTCAGTGACTTCAAGGTCTGTATTTTCAAGTATTGAAAGTGCTTTTCAATTACAGGCCAACTTTTCTCTACTCCTTTCAGTTCTGTTGCAGTTCTTTGCTGCTATGTCAAGCAATAAAAGTTACTGCAATTTTTCCATCCCATCTATAAAATTATTTTCTAAGGCAGGTACCATTTTTTGGCACTATTGTGCAATAACAAACCCAAAACATTTTGACTTTTGTGATTTTTTTTTAAACAAGCATTCAGTCATGATTGATGGCACCTTATGGTACAGTTCTGATTATTTCTTTGTGATTATTAAATAAAAGAATAAGTATCACAGGCAAGCTTTCAATAAGCATGAGTGATGTGTCACCAAGAAAACAAAATTTTGCACTAAAGCTGTAAGAAATAGAATATATTAACTTTTAGTGTTAATACACTCTTCTATTTCCCCTTTGTGTCACCCTGTATTTTCTTCTCTTCTCAAATAAGACTCATAACTACATGTTGGTATTTTCCTTTCTCTACCTAGTCTTGTTTTTGTTTTTTTTTTTTTTAATCAAAAGACTTTGGACCTCTAGAAATAGTTATAACATAAATAAATAATGTGAGCAGCTGAAATGGGAACACAAAGTTAAGCACTAGACATGCTTCTTGGCACTAGGTGATAGTAAATTTCATAGTCTGCAGCTTCACTTTCTCATACAGAAACTTACTGGGTTAAAAAAGGATAGAGGAAAGGAGGAATGAGTATGCCCTCAGAGGTCTGGGATTAAGCAAAATCTTTTGCATGTGAATAAGAATCTTAGCCTTGTTTTTCTGTTTGGCTTCAGAATTTCTCAGCAAGAGTAACTTGGCTGCCATATAGCTGTGTGCTCATTAAGGGAGGATTATGGTCCCTTTGAAACTCTTTCTGATGGTGATCACCTCACAGATATATATGCAGAACTGGATACTTCTGGGTTAAAGGACCAAAACTCAAACCATAAGACAAAAGACTCAAATCGTGTGAAGCTGTAATTATATCCAATGGGCTCTGTGCAGCAATTATATATTGCTTTCTGCCTTTATTTACACCATTTTCTCTTCAGAATGACCTCACCCATTTCAACTGGATGAAACAAAAGTAAGAGGAACTGCAACATGTCTCAAATTATTTTATGCTAGAATTCTGTTTCCCTAATACTGTACATCAGATCACAAAACTGAAGACCTTTTGGGAAAGAACACTTTACAGAAGCTTCTGATGATGTTCAGATTTTCAGTGTGAAAGCTCTAAATATTTCTTATATAAAGAAGTAGGTATTATGAGTACTTCTGTTTAATTCCAAGGTGAATGCCTAAAAAATTCTTGGAGAAAAAAGATAAGTGTATATGCCCTTCAAAGTAATTAGCAAGTTTCAACAGTGATTGGTACAAAACAATTATTGTCATTGATCAGCACTGAACAGATAATTTTAAACAAAGTCATTGTGTGCTCAGCAGATTACAGCTTGTTAACGGGCAAGTTCCAAATGACCTCTTAAGCTAGTCAAATCAATGATGCATATTCCTCATTAAGTAACATCAAAATGTAAGTGGTCTTATAAATAATGTTTATTTTAAGCACTAAAACAAATGGCAAAACCTTGATATATCAAAAGCCATCTGCTCATGGAAATACTTTCCATAGGATTACTTTTGTTGATGAGCAGTCATAGCAACCTTAGATCTTTTAAGGGTGAATCCTATTCTGACCTAGTGCTCAAAACTGAAATCAATCAAAACAAGCTTTCTGATTTAACTTTAAAACGTGAAACTGATGTTCTAGTTACAACTAAATGCAAACCAGTAAGACATAGATCTAAACTGCCTTCAAAACTATGGGTGTATATACGCCCTCAATGATATATCAACTGGCAAAGTACCTTTCTAAGCAATAGCTATACAGTGAAATAAACATTTTATTACAGCAAAAGGAAGTGGTTAAATAGGAAAATATAAATAATTATTATTTTCAGAACACTGAAGTATATTAATTGTGAGTCAAGCTCACAGTGTGTGAATATGAGGCACTGTTGACTTAGGAAACCTAAATTTTGGGCACTCATCAGCTGTGCAGAAACTCCATAGACCTTAAGTTTTATTGCCCTAGACCTTGGTTACTTCAAAAAACAGATGACAGTAAAAAAGACCAAACATGCAGTGTTCCAGAATGGTAGTAGCTTTAGCTCTGCAGATCTGGCTGTACAAAGATGTAGAGTTTTTGCCAGATTCTGACATTTGCAACTAAATAAAGATCTGTTCTATTGTTTTTCCACTGATTTAAATTTCCATTAAAGAAAAGGACATGACTGAAAAAATGATACTTTGAAGATTTATATCACCTAATGATTCAACATTATATTTCCATTACAAATGAATGGGAACACATTCAATTTCTTTTTAAAATGAAAGACCAAATGCAAAACTTCATTTGACTAGAATATGTAATTACCTCTGAAATTTGGTCTTCAAATGTCTTCTAAAAGTACACAGCCAACTTTTAAAGAGATGCTTTGCATCTTATGCTCTCTTACTGATTTGAACATCTTCCCTATGGGGACAGGCTGAGAGAGTTGGGCCTGTTCAGCCTGGAGAAAAGAAGGACCCAGGGAAACCTTACAGCAGCCTTGCAGTGCCTGAAAAGGGCCTAAAAAAAGCCAGAAAAGAACTTTTCACAAGGACTTGTGATGATAGGAAGGAGGGTAATGGTTTTGAGCTTGCAGAGGGCATATTTAGACTGGATATAAGGAAGACATTTTTTGCAGTGAGGTTGATGAGACACTGGAACAGGCTGCCCAGGGAGGTTGTATCTCCTTCTTGGCAATGTTCAAGCCTAGTTTACTGGAAGGTGTCCTTGCCTGTGGCAGTGAGGTTGAAACTAGATGATCTTGAAGGTCCCTTCCAAACAAAACCATCTTATGAATCCATGAACCTATGATTGGATCACTGATCCACTGTGGAATCTTTTAAACTAGGTAAGGAATACACTAAAACAACAACAAAAACTGTGCACTTCTGAGAACTTTTTTTTTTTTCTTTCACCTCTTTAAAATGCACCAAATATGATATTTTGTGCTTCTGAGAGAAACAGCACTAGGTCAAAAATGTAATGGGAACACATCTCTTGAATTTGAGTTATTCAGGAACCAGAAATTCCACACAATTAAAAACCATGCTAAGAATCCTCCTACTTTGCAGGAGTTCCCTACAAATAAAAATATTTCACAGAATCATAGAATGCTTTGGATTGGAAGGCATCTTAAAGACCATCTAGTTTCAACTTCCCTGCCATAAGTAGGGACACTTTCTGCTGGACCAGGCTTCCCATCCAACCTAGCCTTGAGCTCTTCCAGGAACGAGGCATACACAACTTCTCTGGGCAACCTGTTCCAGTGCCTCACAACCATTACAGTGAAGAATTTCTTCCTTACATCTAATTTAAATCTACCTTCTTTCTGTTTACCATTATTACCTCTTGTCCTATTACTACATCCCCTTGTAGAACGCCCCTTTGCAAAAGTCCCTCATCCCAAGAATCATCTTATGTCCTTCCCATGTTTGTTTTACATAAGTGCAGTTCCAAAGTCCAGGGGAAAAAAAAATGCTGATTTCTAACTAAATGTATGTTGCATTTTCCCCATAACAAACCTCATTTGTTGTGTATTTATTAAAGTTCAAGGACTGTTTATACACTTCTTCATTTAGCAAAATCGCTCATAATATCATCCACGAGATCAGTGCAGTTCCGCTTGTAAGTTTAAACAGTGAGATTGTGCTGTGCTCTCTGAGTAACTCTTTCGCCATTTGAGACATCAAATATCATGTACTAACAAAAGAAAAAGCACAGCCACAAGTCACATCAGCAAAGATAAAAGCCCCATAGTTTGTCAGAGTTGTAAATATATGTCTACATTTGCAATAATAGTGGCAGGTAAAATGTTTAGGGGTTTGATCAGCACCGTATATGCTAAGGTACAACAAACATTCAAATGGGTCAAGACACATGCAGATGCCTTAAATTCAGCTACAGTTTCCAAATGCAATCCAGAATACTGAGTGTAACTTTAATTTTTAACTATGTACTATTTCCTGCTGTTGCCATCAGCATATCAATCAAGTGTATATTATTCTGGTTTGCTCATTTTATTAAAAGCAAATTCGGAGCACAATTGACTTTTCATTTGTTTAACAAGTGAAGAAATATTTACCCTGACAGCCATTTCATTGTAGAAATTCATCTTCATAATAAAATATGCTGTCTGTGAATCAAGGGGGGGAAAAAAAAGATGGCATATATTTCAGTTACACAAAGACAGTGCTCCTATTTTTACATATAAAAGATAAGAATCTTTATACATAATACATAATAAGAGTTCTAGGCTAAGAGAGAATAAAATCAAACTTTGTATTGAAGAGATAGGCTTCCTAATACATAATGCAGGCTTAACCAGAAAAATCTATGGTAGTCAAACTAGGAGCTAATGGAGATATATGATCATAAAATGCTCTCCGCTGAGTTTGATAATCAATGGTGCTCTACTGAGAGTAGAATAACAAAGCAGAAATATTCACAAGTGCTGGTGACACGTAGTATTGTATGATTTATTCACTGGGGTTCTTTTAGCCAAAACTCACAGAAACATAAAAGGAATTCATATTTCAAGACGTCTGGTTTAATGAAAAATTCAAAGAAATGCTGTCTTCAGTCGAAATCGTTCAAGGATACGGATGCAGTGATGGAGCAAAATTGTGCCTTCCAACCATCTGTACTAAATGTTATGTACTTAGCTGCCTCTCGAGTAATCCTTGGGAATTTTGTTTCATTTAATATTCATTTTAACATCATAAAATCATAAATACAATGATACTATGTTACAGTGAATCCCCTGATATAGAAAACATTTCCTGAAGTCCTGGTTTCCTTCCAGTAAAGTAGAATTCCTCTCATAGTGAACGAATTCCCTATTATACTAAGCAATCACTTGGCAGCATAGGTTATTTTAATGGATACATCACTTTAAACTAAGCTTTCACATCTGTTCCGCCCTCTAATTACAAATGCAAAATGAACATAATTCACAATTGTATCATAAAAAGTAAAATATAAGTACTTTGAATGCAAGAGTATGTCCTTTATTTAGCACAATGTGCAGCTTTTATGTGTTTCTCATGTTTTAGACACAAATCAAAGGCAAAAGTGCTTTCCCCTGATATAGTGATTTTCTCCCCCATGGCAAACAGGAATTCACTATAAAAGGGTTTCACTGTAATTAGTGTTATTTGAATTGCCTAGTCTGATCCAAAGCAAATTGTCTGTGGAGAGCAGCAGGACTGGATTATTTATCAACAGTCTGGGCAATTAAGAAACAGTTGGCTGCAATATGTTATTTACAAATGAACACAATGATGCTACTTCATTTTAAATTCTCTTTCTTCATTACATTAAGCAAGGCATAATTCCTGCAGTTTAATTAAGGTGCATTTTAAATGCTCACTTTAATATCATACCAATCTACTAATAATGGAAACAGTAGAAAAGATATTTCTTACATGAAAGAAAAATGCAGGAGTGCTGCATTTCCAAAAGGTTTCACATGCATATGTAGCTGTATACACATGTATGTTTATATATATATTTGAGGGAATCTTCACCCCAAAGGTATGAATTCAAATAAATAATGGACTCCATCTCTCTTTTTGTCTCCATAAATGTTTTCTGAGTGGTACTAACTGTAGACAACTAATCCTGGAATGAAATAGTGGTTGCCAGGTCTAAGTATATTCCTAAACTGTTTGATTAAATTGATACAATTTTACTTTGCAGCTCATTTTGTCATTTATTTGGAAGGGAATGTAAGAATTGACACACTACCAAGTACATAAAACACGCTTTTAATGACATTCCTAACCTTTATCATCAGATTTCTGTCCCTCAATGATTAAACCGAACCTCACACATTTTTGTTTCTTCTCACAGTTGTAGGCTGTAAGCACTTAGGTCTGAATCCATCCCACTTCACTGAAGAACCTAAACTGGAGACCTAACACCATGATGCCCTCTGATTAATCCATGCTGGAAGACAGTGGGACCATTTTCACTCTGAGCTTGGCAAACTGTTGAAGAGCTCTGCAACTGCATCTCTGCTTGCTATTTACAGAGATAGTGGCAAATAGGGTCCTGACTTTCATACCTTGCTTAGGTGTGAGAAATCCAGGCCTGCTCACAATAAAAAATAAATTACACATTTCTGCTTTGACTCCAGGTTGTTCTAAATCACAAGTTGGCCAGGTGCAGAACTGCTTGTGTAACTGTCTTGCACCAAAGGCCAAAACCTGCGTCACTACCTAGGTTCTTTTGCAAATGAATTTACCATCTCTTTTCTAATCCTATTCTAATCTAACATACAGTAATTCTGCTATTACAAGTGATGGAGAATGTGTTCATCACTATCCATAAAAGCATAACCTTAATGTAGTGCTTAAACTCAAGTCTATTTTATATGCTTTCCTAGTAAACAAAAGATTCTTTCCTGAACTGGGGCCTTCTTGTTCAGAAGTCTCCTTTCTTATGCCTAAGTGGAATTTTCTGCATTTCAGCTTGTGCCCATTGCATTGCTTTTCATTCTTTCATAGTCTGCAAGTTCCAAGGTCCCACTGTAAGGCTGACTCTCTGGGAAGAATGATTTGCCACCTCATATACATGCACCATACCCACTTCCAAACGAGGAAGTCTTTGTACCTATCTCTGATGTTAACATACAGAGGTTCCTTCTGGTCTGCTTTAAGTCTATGATTCCAAAACATACCTGAAGCCTTTTGTGTATAAACTGTTGCACTTCTTTCTCCTGTTTAAAAACATATTTAGGGATCACCTAAAACTGTGATCTGATTCTGATTGGATCTGATTCTGATTGGCTTTTTTTTTTTTTTTTTTACTGCAACCAGTTACTACAATGTGTCAAATTCAAAGGAGAAAGAAATGTTATTGCAAGTAGGTTGAGAGAAGGAACCAAGACATGGTCTAAGTTGGGAAATGGGCAATTTGTTGTTTGTTTTTTTTTTTTCTAATAGAGCAAATATGCATTTGCCTAATTCATAGTGGTCTGGGACTACTTAAAACTGGTTACTGTGGTGAATCTGAACTGTTTAGAGCTGTCTCAAAATACATCACTTAAAACACTTCCTTTTTTTTCAACTTCATCTGCATCCAAAATAATCTGAAAATAAGGCTATCATGCATGCCACCTTCATATAACAATGAACTGTTACAATTCCTTTGTCTTTAACAAATGATTTCTTGACTTGGAGAGATATTGTAAAAAGAAACAGCGATATATAGTTTTATTCATGTTCTGGTGTTTACCTGGTTTTAAAATGCGTGCTTCCCTCTAGACCACAGGCTCACAGGATGTTAGAGGCTGAAAGGGACCCAAGGAGTCCAACCCCCCTGCCAGAGCAGGACAATACTATCTAACACAGATCACAGAGGAATACATCCAGACAGGCCTTGAAAGGCTCCAGAGAAGGAGACCCCACAACCTCTCTGGGAAGCCTGCTCCAGTGCTCTGTGACACTACAGTAAAGAAGTTCCCCTTTGTGTTGCGGCGGAACCTCTTTTGCTGCAATTTACACCCATTGCTCCTTGCCCCACCACAGGGAGCAAGTGAGAAGAGCCTGCCCCCTGCTCCTGGCCAGCCCTCAGACACTTATAAACATTTATCAAATCCCCTCTAAGTCTTCTTTTCTCCAGGCTAAAAAGCCCCAGGTCCCTCAGCCTCTCCTCATAAGCCATGCCCTCCAGTCCCCTAATCATCCTCATAGCCTTCCGCTGGATCCTCTCCAGCAGATCCCTGTCCCTCTTAAACTGGGGAGCCCAACACTGAACACAGTGTTCACACTGTATAGATCACTCAAGACTTTCAGAATCCAGTACAATCTCCGTAACTGAGTTATTACAGAAGATACCAGAGTGCAGTTCTTAATTTTAGCTTTAGATTAATACTAGGAAACAAAGCTTTACACCAAAGTAGCTCTAGTCAGAATATAGGAAGTCATATAGTGTTAGTCATATAAAAACAACCAAAAGGGGTTTTTAACTTAATGTATTTAACAAGCAAAGGAAGAGGTGCTAGGAGTAACAAATTAAATACTAGTAGTGGTGCACATATGGACAACCAATCTGATGAGCCTCAGCCTTTGTTATTTTCCGCATCAGTACCACTCACATTTCACAATTTTGAATATAATCATTAAAATGATTTATTATCAAGTAATCATGGGTATTTTGTGCATATGCTTTGCCTTGTTTGCTGGCAGCAGATACCAATCCAATCATTATCAGTGGACAAATTTTGAAGTGACTGATTTTTTTTTTAGTATTTAAAGAACTATGGTGTTTAATGTATTGTTGTGTTTCATAATCAAGAGTCATTAAAACAGTTGTTAGCAAGAGTTCAAAACAAACATTAACTGATCCTTTAACTCAGAAGATGCATTAAACTGATGAGATTTTTGTTCCTCTTTAAAATATTTCAAGTTCAGTCATCAACTGAGTAAAGACAATCATAGAATCATAGAATCAGTTAGAGTTGGAAGGGACCACAAGGAGCATCTAGTTCCAACCCCCCTGCCATGGGCAGAGACACCCTACCCTAGAGCAGGCTGCCCACAGCCTCATCCAGCCTGGCCTTAAACACCTTCAGGGATGGGGCCTCAACCACCTCCCTGAGCAACCCATTCCAGGCTCTCACCACTCTTATGGTGAAGAACTTCCTCCTCACATCCAGTCTGAAATGAACATATGAACATAGAGATTTAACTTGAACTTCATATTTAAGTCCACCTCAAAACATACAATATTGAACATAGTGGTCTAAAGGGAGAAAAATGTGCCTTTTTATCTGGTACTTGTACAGCTTGCATGTTAGCTTCCAATCAAGCCATCCTAGAATATCAGGGGCAGGAAGGGACCTCAAAAGATGATCTGGTCCAGCCCCCCTGCCAGAGCAGGATCACCTACAGCAGATCACACTGGAACACATCCAAATGGTTCTTAAGTATCTCCAGAGAGGGAAACTCCACAACCTCCCTGGGCAGTCTGCTCCAGTGTTCTGTCACCCTCACAGGTAAAAAAATTCTCCTCAAGTTCACATGGAACCTTCACATGGCTGGCTCCATCCTTCTGGCACTCACCCCTTCCATATTTATAAACATTAATCAGGTCACCCCTTAGTCTCCTCCTCTCCAAGCTAACAGGCCCCGGCTCCCTCAGGCTCTCCTCATACGGAAAATGTTCAACTTCCTTAACCATTTTTGTGGCTTTGTGCTGGACTCCCTCAAGCACCTCCCTGTCCTTCTTGAGCTGGGCGGCCCAGAACTGGACATAGTACTCCAGATGAGGCCTAATCAGGGCAGGGTAGAGTGGCAGAAGAACCTCTGTCCACTTACTAACCACAGCCCTTCTAATACACCCCAGAATGGCATTGGCCCTCCTGGCCACAAGAGCACATTGCTGGCTCATGGCCATCCTTCCATCCACCAGGTCTGCCAAGTCCTTCTCCCCTTCACTGCTCTCCAGCAGGTCAGTCCCCAGCCTATACTGATCCATGGGATTGTTCTTTCTCAGGTGCACAACTCTACACTTGCCTCTGTTGAACTTCATTAAATTTCTCTCCGCCCAACTTTCCAGCCTGTCTAAGTCTCTCTGAATGGCAGCACAACCCTCTGGTGTGGCAGCCACTCCACCCAGCTTGGTGTCCTCAGCAAACTTGCTGACAGTGCACTCCATGCCCTCATCCAGGTCATTAATGAATACATTGAATAATATTGGTCCCAGTACTGTCCCCTGGGGAACTCCACTTGTTGCAGGCCTTTGACTGAAGTCAACCTTGTTATTTTGAAGTGGAGCTTAATCTAACCATGAAGTGTCTTGTATTCAAAAGTTAGAGGTTTAGAAGATGGACAGAAAAAAATAGCCTGAAAGCAGACTTCTAATTTACTAGTTAAGGTGGGTAAGTTTGAAGGGAGAAAATCTTTAATTAGATTACTGATAGGCTTGGAGGAAAAAATGATAAGCCTTCAGGCACACAAATCCTGCTACCAGAAAACACACTTTAGTAGGTGTGGACTTCAGCTTGTAATGCACAAGCTGCTATGGCTCATTTATTTTGCTTTTTCTTCACTTGTCTCTTTTGATTGAAACATAACAATTTAACTTAAACAAAATTAATCAAGAATAAATGACCAATAAGTTTAAAACTATTGTAAAATATTGGCACAGACTGTTAAATTTGTGAAATAAACTGCATCTCAAAAACTTGTTTTATGTTGAAGGCAAATCAGTTTCTTCTTAATCTCCTAAACCTGCTAGAAGAGCTTTTAGCTTGTGTGCTATCATAGACTTCTGCTATCTTCAAGTCTCTCAAGGGAATTAGATTGACTGTGATCTGTTGTGTGCCTTAAAGGCAAAACCTCAAATACTTCAAAGTTCATTAAGCAAGAAATTTAAACCACTAAAACACAGAAGAGCAATGTGTACACACAGTGGCTTAATATATTTTCAGAATTAAAAGTTCTGCCAGACAAAAATAAAAGGCATCTTGTAAAGCTCCAACTCTGCAATTAGCCTCATGCAGGCAGGCTCCTGCACAAATGGATCTCATTGCTGGTTTGGAGACTGATACTCCAGAGCTGAAAACACTTAAATACGACTTAACTTGACTGCTATGAGCAGGCTTACTGAAATTAACAGCGCTTTTCATCACAGTAAAGTTAAGTATGTGTCTGTGTGTATAAAGAAGCAAGCTGAGCTTTTTAATTCCAACACAAGTGAATGAACATACTACAATACATTACTTTGAATCTATTCTATAAGTAAACAAACACATTTTTCAAAACTAGTTTTTTACCTCTACAATTTTTCTGAAGTATCTTCTGCTTTGATAACCTCTCCAGCACTTCTGTATACAGATGACCATTTTGGTCAGATATCTAAAAGGAAATACATTATATAATGATTATTTTTAGCTTTCACAAGATAACTTTATTTTTTCCTAACATAAAAAATAACACAAAGTGTACTATATCCATACTTACTCCAAACATAGACACTACAAATGTATTTCATACGTGTATAAGCACATGCATACACATAAACACTTATAAAACAATAAAACCTCATTGAAGTTCTTCCCAGAGAGAGTGATTTGCCATCAGAATGGGCTGCCCAGGGAGGTGGTGGAGTCACTGTCCCCGGGGGGTTTTCAGGAAAAGACTGGATGAGGCACTTAGTGCCACGGTCTAGTTGACTGGCTAGGGCTGTGTGCTAGGTTGCACTGGATGATCTTTGAGGTCTCTTCCAACCTGGTTGATTCTCTTCTATGATTTATACAAACACATACACTTTCATTCTAGAAAAAAAACAGGAACTTCTGCAAACTTACCTATATGCTATTTCAGTTGTCATTACAAAAGTTTAATGAAATAACCTTACATACGTAATTTGTATGATACCTGATTGCATTTTCATGAATGTTTTAACCAACACACAGGACAAGTTCAGTGCAAAAAAGTTTCACAGCTTTACAATTTTAAAATATTTGACAAAATTCACAGACACCTTGAATTCTTAGATTCATAGAATCATAACATCATAGAATGGTTTAGGTTGGAAGGGACCTCAAAGATCATCCAGTTCCAATCCCCTGCCATAGGCAGGGCCACCTCCACTAGAATAGGTTGCTCAAGGCCTCATCTAACCTGGTCTTGAACACCTCCAGGGAGGGAGCAGCCACAAGCTCCCTGGGCAACCTGTACCAGTGTCTCACCACCCTCACTGGAAAGAATCCTTTGCTAACATCTAGTTTGAATCTTCCCTCTGCCAGTTTGAACCTATTATCCCTCATCCTGTCATTACAAGACCTTGTAAATAGTCCCTCCCTAGTCTTCCTGTAGGTCCCCTTCAGATAGTGGAAGGCTGGGGGATTACTTTTCCCCTTTTATTAACTTACTTAAGTTAATTGAAGCAAATTTTTACTATGTCTTCATTGTACATACTTTATTATGCTACTAAAAGTTCTGTAATTGATGTCTCACATCAATTTTGCAGAAAATAATGCAATCATTACTTTGAGGCTGCCTAGAAACAGTTCTGTAAGGCAGAATTCTTACCACCTAACTGTGGACATCAAATTTAGAAGCCTTGCAGTACAGCTAGAATCACTCATTGGAAGCAGTATTTTCCAACAGGTAGTTCAGAAGGTCTAAATGGGAAGGTAATTCAGAGTACTAATAAGTAGCTATACTGAGCCTGTACTCATCAGATGCCATATCCAACTTTGGAAAAAGGACACTGAGCAGAATCACTGTACACAGTTGCAGACAAATCTTCCTCTGTGTTAGGTGATTTAGCTCTTCTCACATGCTCAGTATAATTTGATTGTGCTTCATACATTGGTCATTACAAATATGAATGTGCACGAGGAGGAATATTTTCCTACAGAACAGACTGGCAAAGACCAGTTTTCACCTTTCTCTTGCAGCATGCTGTTGTTACTCAAGTGATGGAAAGAGAGAAGCACTAAAGAGTCCTCTCAGGGGCTCTGTCGTGCCCAGATTTCTTTAAAAATGCTGTGCATCTATTCTGAAGATGGATAATTTGGATTATTTCCATGCTACATATTAACACCATGCCATTGTAACAGTATGAAGTTCTGGGAAAAAAAATTCTTACAGTGTACAATATTTTTAGTTCTATTTAAAGGTGTTTCCCCCCCCTCCCAAAAAAAATAAATGATGCCATTTTATTAAACCTTGAAAAACTTTGGGGAAAAAACATCAGGATTGCACAATAGGCTTAACATCTACCTCAGATAGGCTCGAACTCTGCATCCTCGAAACCAGCTCTGGATTTTGACAGCTGCTTTGTACTCTCTTTTTCTGTCTTCATCTGCAGATCTGAAAATATAATAAAGCAGTAATACTTGTCAGCACAGAAATTTAGTGCCAAAGCAGAAAAATTCTTATTAACGTCTTATGGTTGCAGTTTGCGATGGTTTTCATCAGGTTTTTCACTTCACCATACGGTTAAATGATAGTGCAGAACAGTTTCACCTACATTAGCTGCATATTATTAAGATAACAAGGATAAAGAGTATTGAAACTTATAGATGGTGTAAGATTTGGGAAACCCTACTTCTTATTCCCATACAATACTGAATCACAGAATCACAGACTATGTTGGATGGAAGAAAGATTATCCACCCCAACCTTTGACTCAGCACAGCAGGGTCAACACTAAACCATGTCACTAAGCACTAGGTCCACACACCATTTAAACACCTCCAGGGATGGCAACTCCATCACTGCCTCAGGAAGACTATTCCAGAATTTGATAACTCTTTCAGTGAACAAGTATATCCCAGTATACAGCCTAAAACTCCCATGGTGTAGCCCGCATCCATTTTCACCATTTGAGAGAGAATTCTGGGATCCTCAATTCAAGAGAGATGTTGAGGTACTGGAACATGTCCAGAGAACGGTGACAAAGCTGGCGAGAGACCTGGAACACAGCCCTGTGAGAAGAGGCTGAGGGAGATGGGGGTGTTTAGCCTGGAGAAGAGGAGGCTCAGGGGTGACCTCATTGCTGTCTACAACTACCTGAAGGGAGGTTGTAGCCAGGTGGGAGGCAGTCTCTCCTCCCAAGCAAACAGCAACAGAAAAAGGGGACACAGTCTCAAGTTGTGCCAGGGGAGGTATAGGCTGGATGTTAGGAGGAAGCTCTTCACAAAGAGAGTGATTGGCATTGGAATGGGCTGCACAGGATGGTGGTGGAGTCGCGGGCCCTGGAGGTGTTCAAGAAAAGACTGGCTGAGGCACTTGGTGCCATGGTCTAGCTGATTGTCTAGGGCTGGGTGCTAGGTTGGACTGGATGATGTTGGAGGTCTCTTCCAACCTGGCTGATTCTCTGATTCTCTAGTCCTGTCATCTACCACTAGGGAGAAGAGACTGGTCCCCTTCCAACTCCAAGTCCTTCTCAGATAACTGCAGAGAGCAATGAGGTCTTCCCTTGGCACACCCACCCACGCAAGACTAAACTACCCCAGCTTTCTCAGCCACTCCTTGTAGGGCATGTGCTCTACACCCTTCATGAGCCACAACCACCCCTCCCTGGACAAGTCCCATGTTCCCCCCCGCAGTGAGAGGCCGAGAACTAAACATAGTACTAGAGGTGTGACCCCCACCAGTGCAGAGCACAGAGGGACCACCACCTCCCTATTCCTGCTGTCCACAGTGTCCCTAATAGAAGCCTGGATGCCACTGTCCTTCTCAGCTGCCTGGGCACATTGCTGCCTCATATCCAGTCGACTATCAACCAATACATGAATATCCATGTCGGCGTGTCATGGATTTCTTCTGTCACAGGAGAATTATATGGTCAATGCTTCAATGATAATTAGGTCTGAAGTATAACAAAAATCTTGTAGCTATTTATAAAATTGTATATCTACATAAATAATAAATTAATCACAGTTAATATTAGAAGGATGAATATCACTTGAATAAGAAGCAAATAGTAAGGATGAGCTCTAGTTCAAATACATTATTTTATGGCCAATACAAAATATTTTATTTCTTATCTGAATATTGATATTATTAAAAATGGAGACTTTCAAGGCACATCTGGATGTGTTCCTCTGTGACCTGATCTAGATTGTATGGTCCTGCTCTGGCAGGGAGGTTGGACTCAATGGTCTCTTTGGGTCCCTTCGAACCTTTAACATCCTGTGATTCTGTGACAGGTGCGCTCCTTGTCTGTAGACCTTTTTAAATGAGTATAAGCTGGTCTTGCATGGTGAAAGTGAAGAATTTAGACATTTTAGCTAGTTTCTCAAGAAGGAATTTAAAGAAGAAAAGTATTAAAAAGAAGAAGAGGTGACTGAAGGGAAGTCAGATACAAATGAAAGTTAAAACTTTTAAAATTAATTACAACAATGAAAGCATAGGACAGACAGTAGGTGAGGAAATTCCCAAACTTTAGAAGGCTGTGACTGTCAGGACACAAAATTCAGATTCTGCATTGTTGTGTCTTAGAAGGAAGTCAGGAATTTGAAACAAGTGGTGTTAGTAGTTTGGATAGATTCCAAAGGGATTACCATGGGGATCTTTTACATGGAAATATAGCAGTCCGTGCTACAGCTTCTTGAATCTTGACAGGGCTTTTTCACAATGGGGAATTCAAATACATGGATTTTGGAGATAATGCAGCATATTGGCAAGTGCTGCAGACAGGCAAGGAAGGAACAAGAGGAAATAAAAGAATCAGAAAGCATAGCAGGGTTGCAGAACTAATTAATATAGATGTTAGAGGAACTAACAAAAAGAGAGGATACGGGGAAAATTACACGAGAAGAAAGGTTATCTAGAAAGAGATACTGGTGAGGCAGATGAAGATGCAAGGTAGATGCAGGTGGACAATCAATGACCTCAAGGAGGTCTCCAGGAACTATTAGCTGTCAAAGCTTTCTGTCAGATGACACAGTACAAGTGGGAAAGGACAAGTAAAAGGAGTTCATCAGACAGTCAGGAAATAATTTCAAAGAGAGTCGCTGTTTGCCTTCTTTTTGTGACTGTTAGGAAAATAGCGTTTGTGACAAGGCTAAAAGTCAGGTAAGGAAAACCACGAATCTAAGAGAGATTAAAGAAATAGCTTTCCAGAGACTTGAGAAAGAAATCATTACTACTATGAGCTTCATTGCTGAGGTGTAGAATCCAGATAGCTTTTATTTACTTTTTGGCTTCAGAATATCAATAACTAAGGCTTCAAACTTAAAATTTTATTATAATTTTCAGGGATTTTTTTTGCTATCCCATTTTTATTAGGAATATATTTATCAAACAGTTCAATTTTCTACAACTGGCATAAGAAGAACTAGGTTACTACTGGGTAGTTTTCTTAACTAGTTCATATTAGTCTGCTTTCCTAACAAGAAGTTGTCTCAAAATTAATTGCCATGGTAAACACCAATAAGATTAATTTTTATCTGATAAATTAGGATTATCCTCATTACAGTTCCTGAAAAACAAAACACAGATTTACAACCAGAGATCAAGAAGCATTAGCTCCATTCATTTTGTATCATCTGGTGTAGCATGTGCTCTCAAATCACATCAAGCAGTTACAAATTTTCACAGCCATCTAACATGCAACAGACCTGTCCATACCTGGAAATTGTGGAAAGCAGGCTCTTTTACCTAAGACCACAAAAGCTGATATCAAAGCTGGCATTTATGCTAGGGAGCTTCCTTGCTGCTTTCTTGTGCAGCTTCCTACACTTCAAAGGAAGTGGACACTTCCAAAATACTTTTACTTAGAGGTAAATTAATTTGATTAAAAGGATATGGACAGGCAGACATGATTACAGATTGGAAATAAGGAGTATGTGGGACTGGCTCTGTTAGAGGTGATAGCTCCAAAACGAGTCCCACCCACTTGGCAATGGCAACAGTCTGCTTCTGGAAGACCAGAAACACAGAATCATAGAACAGTTTAGGTTGGAAGGAACCTCAAGGATCATCCAGCTCCAACCCCCTGCAATAGGCAGGGACACCTCCCACTAGAGCAGGTTGCTCAAGGCCTCATCCAGCCTGGCCTTAAACGCCTCCAGGGAGGAAGCATTCCATATTATTATTCCCTGAAAGGTTTTTTAGTTAGCATTCTGTCTTCCTTGGCCAAATCAGTTTAGAAGTCCTTATAAACTATTGAAGGAGACCAT
The DNA here is from genome assembly GCA_013400475.1 of Tricholaema leucomelas. Classification (NCBI taxonomy): domain Eukaryota; kingdom Metazoa; phylum Chordata; class Aves; order Piciformes; family Lybiidae; genus Tricholaema lacrymosa; species Tricholaema leucomelas. The sequence goes on along the minus strand of WAAF01014945.1, from coordinate 30,428 downwards.
AAACAGACTTGGTTTTCTTATAGCATCGTTCCATAAAAAGTTTCAAAGTGGTCCAGCCAAGAGAAGTGGTTTGAGGTGTAAGCTGCTCAAGCTGTTATGTCTCCTTCTGATCAGATCACATTGTTGCCATGCTGTTTGAATAAAGCTTTGAGAGTCACATATATCTCAATGACTTTATTGAATGTTAGAAAGGGAAGCTCAAGGTCAGCACCTGACATACAGATGTTACAATAAATAAAAGTTGGTTATTGAATAAGTAGTAAAATCGTTTAGGAAACCTCATACTTCTGACATTAAAAAAGTCCTGCATAAAGCATGACAGAAAAGTTATTAAGATCAGGTAAACCTGTCTAACCATAACTAACAGGAATGAAATAGTCCTCAACATGCCATAAGTTTTAAAGTAGGAGGTATAGAGTCCTAAAATGGAGAACAAACTTTGAAAGATAACGTTTTCTAATTTGTGGATTTACTTTAAGGCACTTCAATTACTATATTCCTCCTGCAGTGTCAATTGCTAGCAAGAGTACTTAGATTCCACCAGGGTTACTTCAAATCAAGATATTCTGGAGGGTATGTGTATTCTAGGTGTTCTACAGAGTTCTGGTTTTAGGTCTTGATGAATAAAGAAATATCTTCTGTCTTAGAATGTGTTTGACACACATGAAAGGAAGTGCTTCATGTCTTACCCTTGGAAGTACTTGCAAACAGGGCAGATTACACAAAAAAAGCAAATACAGGGTAATCTGTGTACTTCTGCACGTCCTGATGCTTCAAATCAACTCATCTTGTGAGTAATTCAGTATTTCATTACAAAATACTGACAATTAACCTTTTGGAGGGTTTTATGATATTAAGTATTGTTTGCTAAATGCTTTCAAACTACCTGTGATTGATAAGTGACTGCATAGATTACACTGACTCAGGTGCTTACAGCTTCCCAGATTTGTCAGTTTCAGCAAATGTAGTATTACACCATGTAGATAAAGCAAACTTCTGAGAGGGAAATTAAAACTGTTGTCTGGCTTCAAAATATGAATGCTTCAGAAATAATTCAAAGATCACTGCAAATTTGACACACATTAATAGCAATGCCTCATTTATTAAAAGTTTTTTATAAACTACCAAAATCTCTAAACAAGATAGTATTTGTTTCAGGATTTTGCTGACACCTGTGTTATCATAGAATCAACCAGGTTGGAAGAAACCTCTATCATCCAGTCCAAGCTAGCACCCAGCCTTAGCCAGTCAACTAGACCATGGCACTAAGTGCCTCATCCAGGCTTTTCTTGAACGCTTCCAAGGACAGCAACTCCACCATCTCCCTAGGCAGCCCATTCCAATGGCAAATCACTCTCTTTCTGACATCCAGCCTCCTGACATCCAGCCTATACCTCCCTTGGCACAACTTGAGGTTGTGACTTCTTGTTCTATTGCTGGTTGCCTGGCAGAAGAGACCAAACCCCACCATTTTCAGCACTCTGTTAGGTAAACGAGTTCTAAAAGCTTCAAAAGCAGTTCACTTGAAAGATATCTACTCCTCCATTTGCTCATTGAAGTAAAAATTTTCCTTGCAGGTTTAGTAATCTGAAAGAAATTTTTAAAAATTATTTTTGTCTTTTTTTAAAGCCTTTTTCTTTTTTTTAAGTGTTGAAGTAGTCCAGATTTTTCATTCTAAAGAACAAAATCAGATTACTGATCAGCCTCATTCAGTTGCTGACCCGGACTGTTTGAAGGTTCTCATTTAAACTCTCAGCTGAAAATCTGAATTTCAAGAAGCTGATGGACTACAGCATATTCTTAAATGGGAAAAAAATAATTTTTTGGGGAAGGGTCTGCCAAAACCGAAATCCTCAAACATCAAACATGCTGCCCTCCAATGGATTTCCATGTCTGGCTGAGCCTGCTCTTTCTAACCTGAAATATGTCAAATACTACGGTCTTCTGTAACTGATGCTCGTTTAGTGAACTGCTGTGTGTACTGCCACAAGAGTATGAGCTAAAGTTCAGAGAAAGAACAGGAAAACACAGGACTTTATATGCAGACAGGACTCAAACTTTTAGCTATGTTCAGAAGCTTTCCTGTTCATGCTAATGATGCTGTAATTGGATTCTGAAACAAATGATTCATTCATCAGTGAAGAACAGAAAAACCACCTGCTATTATGAAGCCCAGAAACTCACGGTGCATAGTCTAAATTAGAAGTGATGCTCAGTTTTAAACAATGCAGATAATTAACATCCACTCAGCAGCTGGGGGCTTCTCTGACAGTTAACCAAAGAAACCCCCACGAAACCCCGCACAAGTGGACCCCCAACCCCTGGTGCTTGTCAACAGGGTAAACCAACCGTCCAGTAAAAGTGACAGATTTGAGCCAGGAGAGCAGGGCCCACGGTTTGTGTGCCAGTGCCGGGAGCCCAGGGGGAGCAACTCTCTGGGAAGAGCTGCGTCGGCGGAGCGGGAGGGAGGGCTGAAGTCGCAGAGCTCAGCGCCTCTTGGGGGTTTCCGGAGGCTCCTTTCCCCTCAAAACTAGCAGAGAGCGGCGGAAACACTGTTTTCAGTGCATAAATGGACCCTTTAAAGAAACGGTGCTGCTGCCATCGGGTCTGCCCGGATCACTCTGGCAGTATTTGGGGGGCAAGAAATTCGCGGGAGGGGCTTCAAAGCTAAACCGTTTTCAGCGGGACTGCTGCCATCTCGCTGCCGAAGGAGACCAGGAACTACCCACCCCGCCAGCCTCAGCCCGGCATGGGGATCTACGCCCCACTACCGGCACGATTCGGTTACCTGTGCCTACGGAAATACTCCTCTCGCAGCACCGACAGCCTGGCCTGAAGCCGGGCTAGAGCAGCCATACTCTCTCCCGCCTTCCCTCCCTACCGACGCCGCCACCATGGCAACGGGACCGAACCACTCGGTGTGGGTGCGGGGGTGGCGCGCCCCATAGCAGCCCTGACGCAGGGCATCAGCGGCATCAAGAGCCCCACGGAGCTGAACTGGGATGGAAGAAGAGACAAGGAGAGGAGTGCCGAAGGAGATGTGGCGTCCCTGGGTAACTGTCCGGAGAAGGAGGCGAAGAGGCGAGATGGTCGCTCCCGGCTTCCTCCCGGTGCGCAGCTGCTTCCGGGCTCTCATCATGGGGGACTGAGGAGCAGTGCTGGCCGCCCGCGTCCTCCCTTCCCAGTCCTCGTCTGTCAGTTCCCAGTGCTGCAGTCGGTCACCTCTCCATCTCTTCTCGGCCCAGTCTCTGCGAAGTGGCGCCAGCCTCCCCGGGGAGCGGCCGGGGGAGGCGCCGGGTTCATGTTCCGGGTCGCTGAACCTACCCCGACCCGAGCTCAGGCGGCGAGAGAGAGCTGGTAAGCCCAGGCCCGGGGGGGGAGCGTGGCCGGCCGGCCGGTCGGACGGGCTGTCTGTGGGCTGGAGTAGGTGTGCACTGCCCCCTGCCCTATAGCAGGGCCGCGGAGGCGGTGCCGGTGTTTGCGGGAAGCGAGCAGAGGCACCCAACTCATTGCCGCGTATGGGGCTTGAAACGTGGGGGCGAGTGGTATCCCTGCTCCGGGCGGCCTTCCACGCGGTCCGGCGGGCTGCCAGGCCTGTCCCAGCATGCGCCTCCGCTGCTGCTGAGTTCGTTGGGGGAGAGACGTTGGTGCTTTCCGCCCAAAGCCTCCGGAGGAAGAGGGGTTAAAAGGTTGGCAGGTGCCCCTAGCACGTTTCAACGGCTTGCCGTGAGTGAGCAGTGGGCTGGAAGAAGAAACTTTCCTTTCATTGCTAAGAAAAGATAGCAGGCAAACGGTAAATGGCAGCTTTATGTCACAAGTTGTTGTTTTTTTCTTGTTTTTCCCTTTCGGTATGTGCCTTTTCTAATTATGGTAGAACCTCTAAGGCTTAAACCCTTTGCAGTGTGTACTGCAGAAAGAGCCAGTTCGCTGTCTTGCTTCTCTGAGGCTACTTTGTTGTAAACAAAGAATCAACAAGTGCTGCTGTGGCAATTGACGAGAAAAATACCAGTAGTTTACTACAGTAGAATTCACAGATTTGCCATTGTATGTAATTCCATGTATAAGCATAGTGACCCTAAAGGCCACGTTGTTTTTATTGTGGATCTATGAAGAAGGGAAGCAGAACAAAAAAGTGACTTGTTAATAGGCAGTGAGACTGTGTTAAGACTGGTATTGGAGACATGTCCCAGACAACCATCTGGAAAGCCTTTCATTTCCTTCATCACATGTTAGCTATCTTGAGGCTCTGTTATGTGTACATATACTTGCTGGTAAAGTTCCTGGATCTGAAATAGATTTTTATTTACATTCTTCTTCATTTATTTTCTGAGGACAGGGAAGCAGAGGAAGAGGAAGGCTCAGCATTTAGTTTTCTTACATAGGAAACTTGGTTTCTCCTCCAGTTCTGCTGACAGCACCACCTTTTTTTTCCCTGTGGGTCATTTCATGACATCTTTACTTTTTTCTAAATGATAAATCTTACTAAGAGGGATTTTATTTGCCCAGGTGAAACATATTCACTAGAAGTACTTTGTGAGTGTTGTTAGGAATGCAGAGTTGCCTGGTGTAAATGTAACTTCTGGCCCAATTCAGAACATGGAGTAAGAGTAGCAGAAGTATTTTTATATCACTACTAATTCTGCATAGAGTAGAAACATTGCCTACGATGTTCCAAACTTGTGCCTGCACTCTGAGAAAGTTTTCATTATATACTTAACCTGTAACTTAAATTTTACTACTGCATTGGTCTACTGTATTGGTTCTTGTTTAAGATTCCCAGAGCCCAAAGCCTACAGAACAATACAATAATAGGATGCCTTCCCCTCTCCCCTCTTTGGAAAGAAAGGAATTAGATGTAGAGAGTGAAAAGGCATAAAACACCCAAAGAATAGTCGTGCTTTGATTTGGAAGTTGAAAGAATAACAATACATAAAAGGTATTTAAGGTAAGCGGAGTTACAAAAAGGTATAGGGAAGGGAAAACAAGATACAAAATCTATATATATGTAAAACCAGATTTATGGCAACTGGTGGAGGTAGATTCAGGAGGTGGTTGTCCCACCATGTGGTAGGGTGTCCACATGGCAAAAGCAGGAGCGGCAGGAACCAGGGTGCTGCTGCAGGAAGTCCAGCCTATCACCCAGCCCTATCCAGTCTACAATTCCAATTCCATTCTGGGGGTTGGTCTCCTCTCCCAGGCAACCAGCAACAGAACAAGGGGACACAGACACAGTCTCAAGTTGTGCCAGGGGAGACACAGAGAGAGTGATTTGCCATTGGAATGGACTGCCCAGGGAGGTGGTGGAGTCACCATCCCTGGAGGTGTTCAAGAAAAGACTGGATGAGGCACTTAGTGCTATGGTCTAGTTGACAGCCTAGGGCTGTGTGCTAGGTTGGACTGGATGATGTTGGAGGTCTCGTCCAACCTGGTTGATTCTATTCTATTCAGTCAGACCTGTTGAATGATTTGAAGCTGGGGGATGGTAGATTTATGCTGGCTATTAGGAAGAAATTCTTTACAGTGAGGATGGTGCGACACTGGAACAGGTTGCCCAGGGAAGTTCTAGATGCATCCTTCTTGGAAGTGTTCAAGTCCAGGTTGGACAGGACCTTGAGCAACCTGGGCTAGTGAAAGATGTCACTGCCCATGGCAGAGGAGTTAGAACTAGATTATCTTTAAAGTCCCTTGCAACCCAAACCATTCTGTGAATCTATGACTTGGCTGAAGAGTCCTCGGGTCTTGTAACTGTTCATACTGTATTATATGAAACTCAAAAATAATTGTTTTCTAGCATAGAATTTCTGTAAGTTTGTGTTCTGACACTGGTACACTTTAAAATTTTCTGATAGGACAGCTACACTGATACTGATTTTCTTCAGTCTGCATGTGAGATTTACTCTGAATCTGTTGTCAGTGCATGGGGTGTTAGTCTTTATGGGAAGCATTGGGCAGGATCCTCAGAAGTGGAGGATTTTGAGGACCCTGATAGCTTGATACCCAGCTGTTACACCCCCCAGCAATGGTTAGTACTGGATCATGGTGTAGCTTTGTGAACCTGATGCACAGCAGGGTGGATGTGGAACTGGATGCTTTGTGTTCTCCTCTTGGTGATGACCATTTGATGACAGGATAAGTTAATATAGGCACAAATTTTGTTCCTAATGTATGGCATAACCTTCTACATAATACAGATTTGTCATTTCCTGATCATCTCTAGTCTTTTGCTAGCTTTTTAATACTTTCAGCTAAGTTAATGCTGTTCTGGTTTTCCTTTCTGCTTTGTGTATCCCAAGAACTAGAATAGTTTGGGTTTGGTTGTTTTTTTTTTTTTCTTGGTTTGTGTTTTGTTTGTTTGTTTTTGTTTTGTTTGTGTTGTGTTTTTTTGTGTTGTTGGTTTTTTTTTCCAGAATTGTCAACTGAGCTTCCTCCCAAATACTTGCACGTGTTAAATCCAAATTCACATTCATCAATGAAATGGAAATCTAAGGCTTTGAGAAAATAACTTCTGAGGTAGAGAAATGGGATTCAAATTTGTACCTTTCTGAAGATAAAGGTATGCTGTGAGTACAGCTGTGTTATGAGCTATCACAGAATCCATATGGGAAAAAAATATAGAAAGTAAGGTTTTATAATTCTGATGTTCAAGGAATGACTTGATTTTTCTTGTGCTCTTACTTTGCAATCGTGGTGGGTCGTGAAGGCAGCAAAAATCATAGTTCTTTTCAGAGTTGATGAGCCACAGATGCAGCATAACTTCAACTGCAAGAGACCCTGTCTCATTTAACAGGAAAAGATACAGAACTGGAAAGTAAGTGCAAATGCAGCTGTCAGTTTAGTGAAAGATGCTGCCCTTCCTCGTGAGTTGTGACACTAAATTAGCTTTCCCATCAGTGTGTGTTTGTTAAGTATTTTGTACACAGTCAGAGCTCCACGTTTTGTTACATGCTTTAGGTAGAAAGTGAACAAAAAAATATACTTGATTTTCACTGAAAAGGCAAATGCCCATTAGTTCAGTTAGGAGCTTCAGGACATATTAAGGCTGACCACACACTGTGTGAGATGTTTTGGAGTAGGTGAAAGCAGTTTCAGTGTTTCCTCCAACAGTACTTTTATGGTCTGATTTGGTGAGGGTTAGAGAGGAAATGGCTCAGCCTTTGATGGATACGTTAAGATTGCTTCAAATAAATGTAAAGGTCAGTGTAGGTAAACTATGCTTTCTTTATAGTAAAGCAGAATCTTCTGCTGAAGACATTACTGTTTATTGCTGGCTGTGGGCTGTTGCTTTAACAGCATTTTTATAGCCCTATGTGAGTCATGCTAAACTGTGGCTCAACTTAGTATTTTATATATCTCAATATGTTGTTCTGCATTCCTTATTACAGTCTTTGAAATTTCTTGTCTTACTGCATGCAGTTGCTAGTGTTTTTAATACTCCTAGTTATTTTTCAGCCTATTTCAAATGCAAATATTTTTGTTACAGTAACATCTGTCGTGATTACTAAACTTACTTTATAGGTTTGGAAAACAAGCTTCACAGCTGGTGGTGCAAAGTGGAGGAAGTTGGAAAATCGATTTTTGTCTGAATGATAATACTGTAATAGAAATATGGCCCTGAATTTTGAAGAGAAGTTTCAAATTAAGTGTTTTATCTGGTTGCTGTTGCTGTATAAAAAGTTGTAATAGTATGTGTATTTTATATTCAATCTATTGCAAAGGAGCTTCCACTGTCTCAATGTGATCAGGTAATTCTCATAATCATCTGAAGGGAACATGTTGGAGCAACTACAGGATTAGTTCATCTAATAGGTCTAAGAGGTAGTGCATTTGGAACACAGCATGAGACCATGGTTGTAATTTTTATGGTAAACAAGGTTGCCGCCCTGTGCAGATCTTAATTCAGGGGTTATGATGAAGAGACTTGCTATTCCCTGGAAAAGGTTAATTGCAGAAGTGCATAAGATTCAAAGTTGTCATCTAATGGAAATTGAGTGACTTTACTTCTTGGAGCCTTTTAAGAATCTTCTTATGCTTTGATTCAAAAACACTTAAGGATGTTGATTGTTCTTGGTCTTTTGATCTGGCACCGCAGGTACTGCCAATGTTTTGGGGACAATGCAAGGCAGATTGAAGTCAAGTAATACATCCAGCTTAGATTTATGTGTGTTTGATCTAGAAGTATTTCATAGAACTAAGGCAACTTTACCACTATGCTTACACTATTATCTGGAGTAAATTAGTATGTCCACTGTAGGTGCTACATTGATTTTACTGATACAGTTATTCCTATGGATTAGGAATACTGAATTGAGTGAATTTATCACAAACTATGGTGTAAGACATTAGTGTCCCTGTGTTTCCATTTGTTTTCACTTTGTGCTGCACAGACACTAGCAGAATGGGCTGCAGGAGATTATATTGCAAGTTAGCAGAAACCTGTTCATTTTGGGAGCTAAAAGTAGATTTAAGCCGACTAGTTATTTCTTGGTGCACCTTCACTTATATCAGTTTGCTGTAAACACAAAAGCCTGTCCAGAAGGGCTGGGTAGGCATCCTGGGGAATTGCTATCTCAACCCAAACTAATGTAGTGGGGTTTGATGCTCATGTCATAGTACTGCAGAAGTATTAGAAAGCTCCTTAAATCCAATGACATCTTTTTTCTGATATGCACACCTGCAGGGATAGTCATCCTTATGGATGTTTAACAATAAGGCTAAAGAGGCTAGCACTCTCTCCACTGTGCAGTTACACCTTCTGAGGAACAAGGGTTCATAAATATTTAAGCATCATGTGTTGAAAATTTGTATAAATATACCTGAATTTGCCTGTGTCGGTGGTAAAAATTCCTGGTACACAAGCAAAAGAAAAAAAGTCAAGAACTGAACAACTAACCCTGCACACCCCCTAAAGCCCTCCACAGTGGTTGAAACTTTGAAAAATTGAGGTAAGACTTAGTTTGAAATAATTTCCATGACATGTGTCTCAAAAGTAATTTCTAGGCTAATTGACTTCCACATTTTCTCCCTGAATTTTCAGGAAGTCACTGCTTCATTTGGAATGATTTTCCTTTTGCGTAGCTTCTTTTGCTTCTGAGTTTTTAATTCTTGTGAACCAAATGAATTAAGAAGAAAGTGCATCATTCTTTGAGAGCTGTCTTGCTCCTTACATAATAATATGATGATTCTACTGTACAAAGAGCCAAAGAACATATTATGTTAAGAGGAAGTAACAGGACTGGAGATTACAGTAGGAAAAAAAAGGTGTGAGAAATAAGTGACAGTAGTCTTAGAAGTTAAAAGTGAGGTTGTCTTTCTACCACTCTGTGTGCTTTTGGTGTTCTTAGAATTGAAATGTTTGAAGCCATTTGATTTGAAATAAGTATTTCTGAAAAAGACTTAAAAGGAGAATATGTAATTTCTGTACATAAGCTATTTCTTGATCAGCTTGGAATTCTTCTTAAACATTTTCTTCAGTTGCCACATTAGTATTTCAAAATATATGCATGATTATGACTGTCCATTCAGGCACCACCATCGAGTACCTTTAACAATGGAATTTGCAGTAATTGAGAGAGGGAATCTGTGTGCGATGTGTTCAGATCCACAGCTCTGCTGATGTGGGTAGAAAAGTATTTGTTAATTCTCCATCAAGTTACATTGTAAAACAAAGTGAGGAGTCTTACTTTTAAATGTCCACATAATTTACTGAGTGTCTTCCATATTTATCACTTGGTGTAATGTAGTGAAGAGCATGAACCTTATTCATTGCTTTGCCTCAATAAAAGGATTCTTTTGGTGCTTTGATGTGAGAATCCAATTGCTGTACAGAGAGGTTCACAGCCTTCAGAGGATTAGATTTTGGCAGCAGTCGCTTACTGTTTTCTCTTCTTTCCATAATTATGTTCGTGTAATGCATGGGTGAACTTACTGAAGCATACTGAGCTATAGACATGCTAAATGCTAGAGAAATTTGAGAGGAAAGAGTAAAACATTTGAAAGGATAAGTCCTTAAGCAGACATTGTCTGTCTTTAGGGGTATAATTCCTTACAGCTGTGTGACTCAGTGATTGCAAATGCCTGTGTGTGGTGGGAAACTTAGCACTTAATGCACTAGGATACTGTAGCAGTGTGTTAGATCTGAGCTTAATATCATGCCACCAAATCAATATTTCAATTAAAAATCATTCAGATACTACCATTTGCAAAAACAGATTTAGTCACTACTAAAACCCAAAAAGTTGTATATTATCAACTAATTGATGTATTAATTTTGACATTTGGGTAGTGTCAAGAGATAATTATCCTTAAAAACATTTTATCATAACGGTAACTCTTGGACAGAACTCCCTAATATACTATCAAGGAGTAGTCTAGAAAAGACACCCCCTTCTTTTCAAGACAGAAGTATGGGAAGCTAAAAGCAATGTACACTGATGCATTACAAGTTTTATAGGACCGATTGGCAGTGTTTTGTCTCAGCAGAAATACAATAATTTGTACAGAATGGTCATCAAAAGTGCCTTGAATGGCTGAAATGATTTTGGCAGGTAAAATTGTTTGTAATTAATGCTTCATATTAATTTGTTTTCTTTTGTGTTTTGTTTTTCCTCATGAAATATACAGGCATTTCAGCAGGACTATGGAGGAGCTGGTTCACGATCTAGTCTCGGCACTGGAAGAAAGTTCAGAGCAAGCCAGAGGAGGTTTTGCTGACACAGGAGATCATTCTCGAAGTGTATCTTGCCTTTTAAAACGACAGGCAAGGAAAAGGAGGGGACGAAAAAGACGTTCATTTACCACTCATCATCCTTGGGAGACTGGTCACTGCTTAAGTGAAGGTTCTGATTCTAGTTTAGAAGAGTCAAACAAAGACTACAGGGAGAGTCATGCTAATAAGAAAGACCACAGTGACTCTGATGACCAGTTGTTGGTTGCTAAACGTAGGCCTTCCTCAAACTTAAATAACATTAGAGGCAAAAGATCTCTGTGGCATGAGCCAGATTTGGCTGTGGACAGTTTGGGAAACAGAACTTTGCGCAGGAGAAGAAAGGTAAAACGGATGGCAATAGATCTGCCATCCGAAGTCTCTAATGCACTGACAATAACTCAACAGCAGGATAACAACAGAGATCAAGAAATGGACAATAATAATAAATCATACCAACACCAAGAGTTTTCCAAGAGCAAAGTGAAAAAAAGAAAAGTAGCTGCAGCTCGACAAGGACCAGAAATCTTGGATGAAGGAGTGGTTATAGAAAATGAAGAAGTGAACCAAGCAAATAAGGACAAAATGGAGTATGAGGAGCAAAAAGGTTCAGATGAGAACATGAGTGACAGGTTGTTCTTTCTCTTCCTCTTTACAAAAACTTTGGATAATATTTCTTTTATTGCTTGTACTGGGAATTTTTGGACATTTCTGTAATTTCAGATTTAAAATTTTAACATCAGTACTGTCTGTTTTAACAAGTTGAATTTTAATTTAAAAAAAATCTACTACATTAATTGCTCAAGTTAAGGAATTCAAGATAAAATGGAGTCATGTGGCAGAGAAGTAACCAAGAAACAGTTGATTGAATTAATACATTCTAATTGTTTCAATATTAAGAATGACCACATAGACAAATGATCAATATGGGTTTTTTTCTGTGTATTTCAACTATTGACAGTTCACAGACAAAAATTAAGTGTTACTCCAATTTGCAGACATTGTTGCTTTGACTGTTATCTCTATACTTCAGAAATGTCAGTCTTCAGGGTCACCATTTAGACAGTATGTTCTTATGTGTCATGGGCATAAAAAGTCGTCAGGTTGTTAAGGATATACATCATTTATGAAATGCAAAAACCAATTTACAGTTCAGAAACACCTGAGCTTACCATTAGAAAAATGAGAGAATGATGGCCCTTTGACAGCATACCTCATCCATTCATTCCAGACAAGCAGTCATATTACAATGGTAATTGTTTCTGAAGTAGTATTTTGACAATTGAGTAAGGTGCAAGTAGTTTTTCCACCATACACAGGGGATATTACCTGGAGGGCTTGGTAAGCTTGATTATGGTTTTATTCCATGTGCCTGGTTCTGAATGCAGAAGCATCAACAACAAAGACTCATATTGAAATACAGTTTTGGTCAGTTGCTTTGATTGTACTAGTGTCTATGGGTGTTTTGTAGACATTTTACCTCTGAACTGTTAAGCCTGTTCTGTAGTGAAGAGGTGGAACTGAGAAGCAAAGTACCCAGGGATTTTGACCAGAGCAGACATTGGTTACTGTAATAACAGCAGTATTGGTGACTAACTCCAGTCATTGTTAGAAAAGTTCTTCTAAGTCATTTGATTAAGCTCAACATGAGCCAGTAGTGTGCACATGCAGCCCAGACAGCCAACCGTGTGCTGGGCTGCATCAAGAGAAGTGTGGCCAGCAGGGCAAGGGAGGTGATTCTGCCCCTCTACTCTGCTCTCCTCAGACCCCACCTGGAGTACTGTGTGCAGTTCTGGAACCCCCAACAAAAGAAGGATATGGAACTGCTGGAGCGGGTCCAGAGGAGAAGCATTAAGATGTTCAGAGGGCTGCAGCAGCTCTGCTATGAGGACAGGCTGAGAGAGTTGGGGCTCTTCAGCCTGGAGAAGACAAGGCTTTGAGGAGACCTTAGAGTGGCTTTCCAGTATCTGAAGGGAGCCTACAGGAAGGCTGGGGAGGGACTATTTACACGGTCTAGTAATGTTAGGATGAGGGGGAATGGGTTTAAGCTGGAAGAGGGGAGAATCCGACTGGATGTTAGGAGGATGTTCTTTACAGTGAAGGTGGTAAGATGCTGGCACAGGTTGCCCAGGGAGGTTGTGGATGCTTCCTCCCTGGAGGCGTTTAAGGCCAGGCTGGATGAGGCCTTGAGCAACCTGCTGTAGTGGGAGATGTCCCTGCCTATGGCAGGGGGTTGGAGCTGGATGATCCTTGAGGTCCCTTCCAACCTAAATCATTCTGTGATTCTATGATTACATTGCAGCCTTGTCCCTCACCTGTGAACAATAAGCAGCTGAAAAGGTTGCATCAATCTTGATTCTTAAAGATTGTTCTTAAGGTCTTAATGACTAGAGCAGAAGCAGTGCCTCAAGGCAGCCAGTGTTTAAGGTTAGACACCTTGCTTTGACATGGAAGACAGGGAAGTGTCTTGTTAGGCAATGTGTAGAAAACTACCTTTTCCTTTGACTGAGAATCCGTTCCCCTGAATTTAAGACCTAAAGACGGAATGTTAAAAAATTGTTAAGATCCAGGAACCATTGCATAGTTCATTAAATGCCCATAGTCTTGTTGCTTTCTTATTTATAAAAGATTTTCTGTTATGCTATAGGGGCAACAGTTCTCCAACTCAAAAATTCTGTGGCTAATTTTTGGGTGGAGAGAAGAATGATCAATATGTCAGCCCCCCTTGTAAACTCCCAAAGCTTTGCTATTTCCAGGTCAATCAGAATACATATGTTTTATTTTTCCCCCCAAGACAACCATTATTGGTTTTAAAATGTCTCTTTTCAAAATGCCTAATGTTTTGGTAGACCAAATGCCTAATGTTTCGATAGACCAAATGCTGTCTCATTTCAAATGATAGCTCAAATGTTTGTCTATGGACCCAGTAAATAGCCTTTCAAATTATTCTTACCTTCATAGTGTTTGCTGCTTATGCACATGGTTGAGCGATGGTCTGTCATTGTACTGAATTTCTTGCAATGGTCACCTGTACCAAAAGATTTGGAAACTGCTGAATTAGAAGAATTTCCATGATGTGATTTAAATTCATATCTAAGCTTCTTGGCTGCATACTGTGTCTGAATATTTTTAAATAATTTTAAACTAACTTCACTTAAGTGCAGTAGTATCTCTGTCTGAGATCATTTAGCTAGGAAAATCAGAAGCAATTGGCAAAATCTGTTCCTGAGAATATGTTCTAAAAGTAAAAGCTGAAGTTTTAAAAGGGAATGTGAAGTTTTCAAAGTTTGTGCAAGGCATGAACTAACAAAGCATCTTGGGTATGACTCATGCCTCAGCAATGCTTACTGAAGAGGAAAAAGCAAATGTATATGAAACTGCTCTAATTTTGTACATTTGTGTATCTACAGTTTAGTACTTATCCCCAGAAGGGTTAATTTTTTAGAAGTTCAGTTTTTAAGAGGAAAACAAAGGCAATAACTTCTAATGGGAGTTGTTGCTCCTATCTAAAATTGATGAGTTACTTTCATTGTACAGGTGGAATTACTTCACAATAACGTATTTGCGGTGCACATTAAAAATGCTACATGACCCTTCCTTTGCAGGTTTTGTGTTCAAACACCAAATACAACAGTAATGGGATTTTAAGGGTTGAGGAATAGGATGAGGAGCCCTCAAGCTTATAAAAGGCCAGCATGTAAAGGATCCCAGAGATTAATTCCTGTGACATTGATTTTGAGCATTGGAAATGAGCTTTTTATCATCACAACCTGTCCTTTGCTCATTCTCCCTTGTCCTCAGTGCTTAAACTCCTTGACCAGGTTAAGCTAAGTTTGGCAATACATGGATTTCTGGATGGTATTTAGTGCCTGCAAGCTTTGACAATTGTTTAAGTGACAAATCAAGAGAAATCTCAATTGCCTCTTTTGAAAGAGAGCAGCAGTGTAACTCAGTTATGTCCACCCACTGGCCTGCCAGTCAGTGCCAGTACAGTTCTGGTTGACAGGATTTGTTAGTAAATAAAGGTTACAAGCCTCATATGAAGCCAAGATATGGAACAGTTTACTAGTAATGACTAATAATAAAAATTATTTCTTCTTTCTTTCCACAAATACATAAATGAAACTGTGAAAGCTGTTTAGATAGCAGAACTGTTCCTTATAAATTTTGCTGGAATACACTGTTTTATAGGACTGAAAGGGATCTGTGACTTTTCCCTTTTCCCTGGAAGTATTTTCAGAGTAGAATTCTTAACAAAAAAAGCAAAAGAATTAGCACTATACAGTGAAAAAATTTATTATAACTAGAAATAAATTCCATTGCAAAAGCTTTCATGTACTTAGATATTAAGGTATTGATTTCAGAGGTTTTGAATTTATTCAGTGAAGTGATTGCCATGTAGCAATTATCTTGGCTGTGATCCCTGCCCTATATGACTGCATCATGAGATGAATGAACGCTGTGGCTGTGCCAGTGTTTTGGTTTGATCTTAATTTTTTCTATTCAAGTGTTAAGACTTGGTGTATGTTTTGCTAGGAGTAAGTGTAGAAAGGTAAATGGCACTCAAGTTCTTGCAAGTAACTTGTTTACAACATTGAGAGTAGTCATAGTATTTATAACTTATGCTTGAATGTGTGGTGAACTGATTTTTTTTTTTTTGGTTTTTCAAATTGTTCTACATTTCAGTATAAGTAAAATGTGTTTAAATTTTCCTAAGAGTTTGAATTCCTTAGCAGAGCTACTCTCTTGACAATAAATGAAGCAAATAATTTACCAAAAAATCCTATTGAGTGAAATGTCCCAAGTCATCATCTGTGTTATTAAAAGAGAAGTCTACTTCACTTTTTGGAGACACATAAAGTATTGTTCATGCAAATGTTTATATAGCAAAGAACAAAATACCTATTGATGTCTTTGCACACACTCCAAATTCAATGTTTTACATCCATGTTCTAATTTTGAGGCCATAATGGAAGTCACAGAAAAGTACCTTGCCTCATACTGATGTTATGATCGTTGACCATATTTATTCTCTTTATTATGACCCATATTTTTATTTAATTGGCTACTCTTGTTACAAACATGTTTTGTTTTCCCCAAGTAGTAAGTTGTGAAATCTTAAGCATTGTCTTCTCCCAGAATATTTGCAAATGATGGTCAGAAAGGTAATTTGTTTTTCAGACTCTTATTTCATGTGCTGAAGGAAGGCTTAGCCTGCTTTTGATTGAGACTACTTCTATTTTATTGAGCAGTGGTGTTCCAGGATCAAGCTGAATTGCACAGCATAAGAAGGGGAACAGTGAGCATTTGATGGAAACAGATAATAAAATGCATCAATTGTGTCAGCACCTCGTTGCAGTCACATCTGGCTTACTGTCAGGGTACCATTAGATTCCTGTGGTTTTATGTGCCAAAAATAATATGCTTTGTAGTTAATGGAACTAGGATATTTGCAGTTTGATTAAAAAAAATCATCCTATTTTCTTTCTGATCTCTGTTGGGCTTAAGTTCAATCTGAGCACAGCCTTGTCTCCTTAAAATTTTACGACTGAAAGATCAATTGTTCTTTTGATCTGTTTCTTTCTTTCTCTTATTACAGTGAATCCAGCAGTCTGAGCAGCAGTGATGCTGGATTGTTTACCAATGATGAGGGAAGACAAGGTATTGAAACAATCTTTCCCTTCTCCACCCCTCAAACCACATCAGTTGCAATTCTGTAAGCGTTACAAGTTATTTCATAGGTTAATTGCTGTGTTGCAGTTGCTATTAACTGTTTTACTGAGTTGAAGTATAGTTTGCTTTCTAGGTTTTTGAAATGTTACCAGAGACTGTCCTGAACCCATGACTTAGTCAAAACCTGTTTGGAGAAGCAGTCTCTGTAATACAATAAACTTACAACTTGGGCATTTCCAAGGGATTATCTCTTAAGTCTTAATTCTTCAGTTGCTCTGATTTTCAGACAGGACTCTGTGATCATAGTTCTGCTTTACAAACTATTTTTGAGGTGCCTTCTGTCTTTCTTTTCTTCCACATTGATGTTGGCAGGATTTTGTATTTCTTTTTCATTCAGTAGTTTGAAAAACAGTTTCAAACACACTACCTCTTCAGCAGTCTAAGACTGAGATTAGAAGGCACATGCTGTTCAAAGTCTCTCCTGTGAAATTTTTTTCTTTAATGTAAAATACAGTGAAAATTTACAGTTTTCCTGTAGTATACATAATGTTCTCATGTGTGTTTTGTGTGATAAATTGAGAATGTAAGTATAAGGTTTTTTAATATATATTTTTTTTAGTCTTCAGTGTTTATTGCCATCTTTTAAGTTTAACCTGTATTACAATAGCATCTTAGTGCCCAGCTCATGGACTAGGAGCTCACTGTATTTGACATTATACAAAAAAAAGAGTAGTCTGCTAGGTTATTAAGACATTTTTTTTCTTTCCTTTTGGCAGTTCTAACATAATATAGATATTTCTGAAGCATTTTGCCACAGTCCACATCAGTGTGTACAAGAAACCAAATCTTGGCCCATTCCATAGATCTAGGTTAAAGGAATGTTTAGAGGCTTTTTGTTTGTGGTGGTTTTTTTTTCCTTTTCTCTGTAATACGTAATCCATTCCCTTCTGGTTTTTTATGACCTAATTTGTTATATTAAGGAGATGATTTTCAGACTGAGAACAGATGTTACCATTCTTGCTACCTTCCTTACTCAGCAGTAACTTGTGCTATGTAACTTATGCTACCTGGTTTTAGCTGTGCTAACTTAGGTTCTCTGTGAAAGTAAAGGCTGGTCTTTAAACTTTGTGATGGTTTGGGTGTTACCTGCCCCACCACACTTAAGAAAATCACCCAGACTAGATTCAGCAGCTGGAAATTGAAGAGCGAAGCTTTATATTTACAGCTTAGTACAATATACAAGCAGATATATACAATATATACAGCTATATACAAAAATACACAGGGTGAAAAGGTAATATAGAAACACAACAGCCCTCCCAGAAACCAGAGTCCCCTGGAGGGGCTCCCAATCACCCTTCCACCTCCTTTCCACCCCTCTACCTTATCCCAGACTTTGCCTTATGTTCAAGGTGAGTTTGAGAGTTGTCCGGGGGTTAGGAAGCAGTTACACAGTGAGTTAGGGGAGGAAGTGCATGCAATCAGAGCCAAAGAGCAGCTGTGTTACCTTTGTTTGTGTTCTTGTTTCTGTACATCTCAGCAAGCCCATGAGTGCAGTAGACATCACTGTTGTTTCCTTTTCACAGCCTATAATCTAAGTCTCACTAAAATATCCCAGCTAGGCTCAAGCTAGCACAAACTTCAATATTGTGGATCTTTTAAGTGTATCAATAGAAGGCAGATGAAAAAGATTTGGTTTTATTCCTCTATATGAATTTCCCTTTTGACTTGCAATGTTTAAAACGTTTGATCTCTGTATTTTTGTGACATCACCTATCACATTTTGTAATTACATAGATTTGATGTATTTGTGTCAGTATTTTTATCCTTGAATACTGAACTAAATAATTGAAATCTTGGAATAATATGGTTGAAACCATCTCAGTTTTCGTATGTATTTTGGGGGGAGGACAAAAAGGGAGGGCTAGATGAACAACAGTGTTCTTCACTGGTGTGATGTCACCATTTTTAGTGTTGGTTCTTTACTATAAAGCTGCATATGTTATTTTTGTGTGCTTGATTTTTGAACCTTCAATCAATTCGATTGTAATTTTCAAGCAGAAAGTCTTAGACTTGAAAAAGTATTCTGAAATATAAATGAAAAGAACAACAAAAACTAAACTTGAAGGATATTGTCAGGATGAAACAGTGTTTTTTTTTTCAATCTCAAGTTAGAACTATTTTGTGGGTATGATCAGAGGATCGTTAACTTCACCCTTGAACTCAGACATTGAAGCTTTGGTTTTGTGAAGACTTCTGTGAAAGTACTATTAGAGATCCTACTACAAAACCAGAATTCTTTATTTTCTAAAAATAATTATTCCTTGTCCCAAGAAAATGCTGGTAATTTTAATCTTTGTGCTCCCTGTATGAAGTAAGAGGAGGTTCTTTTATCTCTGTAAATTAATTTATAGCTGAACTGAGACATGCAAAATTAGACTGAAGGAAAGTCTGATAAAAGCAGAGGAAGATCTTAGATGAGAGAAGAGAACAGGATGAGAATGTATTAAGGGAAGAATTGGCTTTTTTTTAAATTTCTAAAGGTAGATCCTGATTCCTGTATCACTTCTACAGGATATATGTTGAGAACATCAGCATCTTGACCTCATTTGTACTTCAAATTTTCTGCACTTCTGACTTCAGGTTTCTGCTAAGTCAAGTGGAGAACCAGAGAGTGATTAATGCTGCCTGGTGAAGTACTTGGTTAAAATGATGTCCCTGCTGTCATTCAGAAATTTGGGTAGCTGGACAGAAGGAGATCCTGCTCTTCAGGGCAACACTTTTTCATTCTATGTCTCTGAGATGAAGAACTATATCTCATTTTATTGTAGACAAATACTCTTTACAAACCCCTAATTAATTCCTGAAGAGTATTCATCTGACGGGACAGATACTGTAGAGAAGTGATCCAGGGCAGCAATTTCTCTGAGCACTTGGCTAGTCAGTTAAACAGTTGAGTATTTCTTCCTGAAATTTTGAGTTGCCCAATCTTGCACCTTTTAGTGTTTTCCAAGAATTATTTCAGAAAGCAAACTGAAGTAAATTCCACCACCATAATTGTACACTTCTGTGCACAGACTCTTGGAAAGTTTCAACTTCTATAATTTGATTCAAGAACACCAGGTGTAGCTGTAATTGGGAATAGTAAGGGATTAGCTGCTAAATATACTTTTAATTGCCATCAATAGCTAAGATAAAATTTCTGAGACTTGAAAAATCTTCAGCTTGTTACATGTGGTGTGCTATCTAACAGTGTGTTTTGGTTTGGTTTTTCAAATTCTGTCCCTTCTTCCTTTCCAGCCTGCTTCTGTTCTAGTCTGATAGCTTTTTTGTTTGTTTGATTAGTTTTGTACCTATGAAGTCCACACCTGAGCCTACCCATGCTTGTCCTCCTTTTCCAAGTTAGCCAGGTACTTACATTGAGTCATGGGAGAGGGCAAAAGGAACTTTCTTGCTGTGCTATCAAATTACCTTCTGGCAGAAGTGATTGTTACTCCCATGTTTTGTAATCCCAATGTGGCAAATGTACATACCTTGTACAGTTAGCCAGCAAAAGAATAAAGATCAAGGAAAATGCTCAATGCAGAAGATAGATACTGAACTATTAACAAACCACAAGTGAATTCTTACCTCTTTTCAGAATGTAGAGAATGTAGTGGTTTAGTGCAAGGGTTAAACTCCCTGCTCCCTCAACACAAAAAGTGAGGGGAAAAGTAACACGCACAACTCAGGGTTGATATAAAGAGGTGAGATAAGAGTTTAATATAACATGAGATATCATAATCACAATCCATAATTACCTTAGCTAATAATCTAATTAATAATACAATGCATGATTACTTTAGCTTAGCCTGTTTGCAGAAGCACAGGGAAATACAGGAGCAAAAAAAATCAGCATAGAACAGAAAACCCAAACTAGCAGCTACCTGACTCCCACCTGCTCCACTGCCATGCCTGTGGAAAAGAGACAACACCCAAAATCCCAGAACCCAGAAGCAGCAACCAGAACAGGATGCCTCCTGTGTTGCATATCTGAAGGTCAGGCACCATAATACGTTGTTGCAGTCAGCACACTTAAGTTTTTGAAGCTGACATGACTGCAATGTGGTGTGACAAACATGCAGCAGGTTTAACTCAATCCATGTAAATTGGTCAGCTTTGGGGTATGATTTGCTGTAGCTATCAAAAAGCCAAAATTTTATGCAAACATGAAGCCCTTGAGCCTTTGCTTATGGAGGTGGGAGAGCCTGCCAACAAAGTGATTGAAAGAACTGAACAGTGGCTAAAACTTACATATCAAAAATCCATATGAAGTTCCTTTCTCTTCCTGCTCCTTCCTTGTTCGTGGTACCATTTTCATACATGCCTGTTTTGCAGTTGTTAAAAACTTTAATGATAAGTGGTGTTATGGGTAGTGTAGAAAACATTTACAAGAGAAGTTCTGAAACAGTGTCTAATCTTACATTGCAACACAGAATAAATAGACCTCTGTTATAGTCCTAGCTAGTATTTTTTAGTGTCCTTTATAGGTCTGTTTTGCAAAGGCACATTAAATTAACAGGCACTTTTTAAGTTAAGCTTCCAATACAGTGTTAACAAAACTGTAATACTATTAAAACACTCCTTGATATTACTGCTGTTTTGAAAAAAACAAACCTCTGAAAAGTTAAATTGCAAGTATATTAATGTATTGCATCAGAGATTAAATCTATTCTGCAACCCTAGTCTGTTTACACCTATTAGTACAGTTGGGAAGATCCAGAGTTGACTTAAGTCCCTCTTAAATCATGACATGCAGCACTTGTGAAATGTCCTTTAAGATTTAAGCAACTAGGAAAAGAAATTATACTAATAAAGTGTTTAAACACTTAATATTGGAGAAGGTCAGGGAATGTCAGAGTTCCACTGTGGAGTTGGCTAAGCTTTTAAAGATAGCTGTTCCCTATTTTATCATTAAATATATATTCATTACTGTATCCTTTATGAAGATGAAGCACTAATGATTCAGTATGAAAATTCTATCCTTTAGTCTTCTCTATCAAGAAACTAATTTGGAGCTTGTATAACATGTTAGTAGCTGTAGGTGTCAGGGTGTTGTTCTCAAAGAAATAGAATTTGCAGTCTCGAGTATGACTTTGAACTATTTTGGCTTATTTGTAGTCTTTGCCAAGTGAAAAAGAAATAACATGAAGTTGTCTGACCTGAAGAGCCAAAATCCTAAATATTGTATGTGGATCACAGTGATGGAGGCGAGCATAAAAATGAGGTCGTGTGATGTCTTTGGTGTAATTTATTAACAACTAACCTGTACAGTTGTACTCCAGAGCAGATTATGGTATTACATTGGGTGGGAGGAATGGGAGAAGGTCTCCATGTGAAATTTTCCAGCTTGAATCAGAAGAAGTAGCTGCTTAAGTGGAATAGTGTCTGAATGTTGCCCTCCTATTGCTATTGTCAAGATAGTTCTGTAGAGCACAAGGAGAAAGATGTGATATGCCTCTGTGGATGGGTAACAAGATTCTGCTTTCCTGAAACTCTTTGTACATGTTACACTGAGTCTTACTAGGTGTCACCAAATGAGTATTAGAGCTGTTAGCAGTGAGGGGTTTTATACCTGGAAAGAGGGACACTGCACATGGGAATGAGACTAGCATCCTATGGCGCTTTCAGTCCATGTGCTATTGCTGTCTATGTGCGAGTTGGTTGATCCCAGCAGCCCAGTATCAAGTTGTGCTTATAGCACACTGATGCTGAGCTTTTTTCACACTAGCTTTTTGGGGTAAGCCGTGATGCTTACACATGAGCACATGTACCATATGTGTGATGGCCGTGGAGGGTAGTCTGGGCATTCTGAAATAAGACTATGAAGAGGAGCAAAACTTCCTACCCTCATTAAGATCAACACTGCCACCTAATTTGCTGTCATCTGTGAGCTTACTGATGACACACTCTGTCAAGGTCATCAGTAAAGATGTTAAAGAGAAGTGGTCCCAACACTGAGCCCTGGGGCTGGCCACTTGTGACTGGCCACCAGCTGGATTGAACTCCATTGACCACCACTCTTTGGGCCCTTTTGCCCAGCCAGGGCTTTATCCAGCAGAGCTGTGCTCATCCAAGCCCTCAGCAGTCAGCTTGGCCCTGAGAATTCTGTGGAGAACAGTGTCAAAGGCTTTTTAAAAGTCTAGGTAGGCAATATCCACAGTCTTTCCCTCATTCAGAAGCTGGGTCATCCTGTCACAGAAGGAGATCAGGTTTGTCAGGCAGGACTTGCCCTTCCTAAACCCATGCTGACTGAGACTGATCCCCTGGTTGTTCCCTATGTGATGTGTAATGGCACTTGAGATACCCTGCTCCAGGACCATCCCTGGTACTGAGGTCAGACTAAGAGGTCTGTAGTTTCCCAGATCCTCCTTTCTTGAAGGTAGGTATCACATTTGCTACCCTCCAATCCATTGGCACCTCCCCAGTTAGCCAGGACTTCAGCTAAATATTCAACTATCTTTAAATATTCTGAACATGAAACTGATGGTGGTGCAAGTGGAGTCTGTGTCCACAGAGAAACCATAAGAAACCCACAAAAATCATTTTCTAAACTTCTTAAAGAGGAAGCCAAGTAATTTAATGTGAATGAATACTAATTAGATGAATATGTAGACTCAATAATACAGAGTGAAAATTAGGGAAACAGTAATTGGAGGGAAGGGAAAGCATAAAAATAATTAAGCCAGGAACTGAAGTGTCTTAAAATTATAGAATTGAGGTTGACATTTTTAAGCCTTAAATTTATTTTGTGGGTTTTGTTTATACTGATGAGTACAGCTAGAATTGGATGTAAATTTGCTTTGAAGCAATTCCTTGATGCATTAGCCTTAGCTACAAACAAGTTTGTATTTTAAATATCTGGCTAGGAGAATGCATGGGCTCAGAGATCAGTTTCTGGACATCTGGAGGTCATTTTGCCTTTGCTGTAGCTTGGAAGAATGAAGTCATTTTCTGTAGTCTTGTACTGAATCAGCATCCTATAGAATCTTTTTAAGTATTTTGAAATCAGAAATACTGCTTTAAATTTTTATTCTCTTCTTTTATTGTGTTTTGAGAGCCACAGATAAAGTAATATGAAATAGAAGTATTTGGTTACTAAACTCTTGAGTGGGGAGGCCAATATAGATGAGGTTGGGAATTGATTAATTCAGTGATCATCTTTGACTCCTTTCAAAAATGGCATCCCTTCAGGGTGGGGCAATTGGTAAATAAAATGCCAGTGAATGATAATATGATGGAAAATAGTCAAAGGATTCACAGTTAAAGTGCACAGAGAAGGAAACTGAAATCCAGATACACCTGTGGTCACTGCTGTCGTGCAGGAAAAGCCTGTGAGGTTCAGATCTTAAGTCTGCCTTTGGCAGTAAGCAACATAAATGCTAAGGAAATTGTATTGTATTAGCATAAGAAGTAAAATGTCTTAATGAATGCTTGCTAATGTTCTTATTGCACAAAAAGGAAAAGTCAGTTTGTATTTTATCCCAAAGAACTGCCAAACTCTTGTTTGCCATATAGCAAAGATGCTGGTTTCTTCTCATA
Source organism: Tricholaema leucomelas (assembly GCA_013400475.1). NCBI lineage: Eukaryota > Metazoa > Chordata > Aves > Piciformes > Lybiidae > Tricholaema lacrymosa > Tricholaema leucomelas. The sequence goes on along the minus strand of WAAF01014945.1, from coordinate 6,472 downwards.
GGTGCTCTTTGGCTTAGCCTGCAGCCTGCCAAACCAGTCTTAAATTCTCTTTCTTCTAAGACTGCATTGCATTCCTCTTACAGGCTTCTGTCCTCAAGATGATTTTGAAACCCAGTTTTGGAAGTCTGTATTTACTCTTTATCTTATTTATGTTTAACAAGACTTCTTTTCAGTTCCTGATAGTATTTCTTGCTAGTTAAGGTGTCTAGAGCCTCTCATCTTACCACAAAATATTCAGAAAAAAATAGGAAAAATGAAAACAAAAAATTTAAAGCTTAATTGTGAACCACAGATCAATCTAATGAAAAGATGTAAGTCTTCTTCCATGGCTGTCTCTGTTTGTTGTTTTAAGATAATCTCCAGAGAAACTCTACCTGCGTGTGAGGAAAGGAGATAATGATGAATGCATAGCTATAAGTAAGGATAGCAATAAACGTGGAGAGTAAGCCAAAATATTCCAGCAACTCAAAGGCACTTAGACTTTATTTGGACCTGTGTGTCTCTTTGCATTTCTGTTTTCCCCTTCCTCCATCCAAAAGTTCTTATTCTCTAGTCTCTGCTAATTCTGCTTTTAGTTGTTATCATTAAAGGTGTAAAGATCACATTTCACCTGCAACTGACCACTGAGAGGCTTTAGTTATTTTGTATTTTCTCAAAGTACCTGTCCCAGTGAATGTTTAGAGCTATTTTCACTTGTGATTAATCTTGAAGTATTCTTTTCATTGTAGCAATTAATTTGGATAAAATGTGTTTGAATTTTATTTTTCCTCAAATTGAGTCTTGCATCTTCATTATTTTTATTTTCCTATTGTGGGGTTGAGTGGCAATAAAATTTTACACAAATGCTTTTTGTTCTTGAAAATTTTATCTAGTGAGGCTTGCATTTATGTCTTGCTTGGTTCTGCCTAATCAAAAATTGAAATGCCAAACAAATAAGTTATATGCAGAAATAGTGTAGCCTGGTTTGGATACTTTTAGGTTGAATTGTTGTGGCATGTACTTTGAAATCTAATTTTGGGGCCTAAGAAAGGGAGTTTGCCATGAAGGTAGTTTAGTAGAGATCAAAAGATACCTGGTTTGTATAAAAGAAGATGTTTTAAAACAACCATAACTATTTTAATTTTAGTTGCCAGTGTGTTTATGAGCTAAGTTTAAGATCATATTTTCAGTCTGGTTTTACTTTGAACTTCAAATCCAGGTATTTTAATAGGACATCTATAAATATTGTCAGTAAAAATGACCAGCTTTGTGGTATAATGCAGTATAATTCCTCAATCATATGATACTGTCAGTTTTCATTTAAAATCAACTTTTTCAAAACTTATTTCTAACTGAACTTAATCAGATTAACTTCATTTAGTCACATCTGCTTGTGATTGTTTTTGCCTTTTACCAGCCATACAAATCATGAAATTAAGCTAATTATGTAGCATTATCAGCTGCAAAGAACTAGTTTCACAGTTTTATACCTTTTAATTCCCTGCATGAGGTTAAGACTTGTTTTTTTGTTAATATGTAAAGTGCAGTACTTTAAATGGATTTCCCTGCAGTTATTGCCAAAGGATTAACTAGTTTATTATTGTTTTTCACTGTTGTAAATTGGTTTTGAAGCATTACATTTTATGTGGTTTCATTGATGGCAGTGCTTGCCGTGCTATGGAGAAGCATTTTCTAAATAGAACTGCTGTAAATGAGTAATTGGTATGCAGCTATAAAGCAAAAGAAATAATTGTCCTGTCAGAGTGTTTGCTGATGGTGACATCTGATTTTTATCTTCTCTGCTCCTCCTCCTGTTTTGGGGTCTTGGGGGGATACTGCCCTCACACAGGTGATGATGAGCAGAGCGATTGGTTTCATGAAAATGAATCCGGTGGAGCATGTGGAATTACAGGGGTCATTCCATGGTGGGAACAAGAAGACTCTACTGAACTGGAAAGAGAGTTGCCTGATCCAGTCTTTGAAAGTATCTTAACTGGTACTTTCCCTCTGATGTCTCACTCGGGGAGGAGAGGTAAGTAGCAATCAAGCAAATGCAAGCTGTAGAATCAGTTGGATAGACTAGCAAAGTATCTGTACATTATACAAAAGGTGTAAAATGCTGATAGTTTTCCAATTACCAGTTTGTTTCCTTAAACTATTTCATTTTTTAGACATAATTATAAGTACTTTTTAAAAAAATCAATTCTTAGAGAAGTTGGAAAGAGTAGAACTTGGCTCATTTTGATAGCCTGCACTTACTTCTTGTCTCAATGTTTGCATTGAGAATTATTAAGTGTTATTTGAAGTGAATCTTACATTCCATTTGGTTCCTGGCTTCTGTGATAGTATTTGTAATTTTGTAGAAGTTGATGACTTCAAAGGCTGGAAAGACTTGTGTGCCCATGTGCTTTGCTTTATGGTCAGGCCATATTGTTTGTAGAGAAGAGAGAATGATTCCTTTAAAGCATGGATCGTGATTGCAACTTAGAAAATACCAAACATTTTTTTTCTTTGAGACAACTGTGCACCCACTTGTAACCAGTGGTAGGTTATACCAATGTTAAATTGTATTTACACCTGGGAACCTGCTTGTGTTTAAGGATTGAAGTTGTCAGACCTCAGCTTACTGCTAAATAATTTTGTTGACCCCTCTGTGACAAGAGGATCTCATTCATGTTCAAATACAGATCTTTCATATGAGTTGTGGTCAAATCACTTCTACTCTGCACTCTGAGTATATTGAATACTTTCATGAGGCTTATTTTCCAGATGCTTGGAATTGTTTCTAAGGACTTGGTTGCTGCATATTCACCAGGTTTAACATTTTCTAGTACTAATGAAATCACTTTCCTGCTGCAGTTAAGTATGCTCTGCTTATGTAGCCAACTGTGCATAGAACCAGAATGGCAGTAAGAATATCTGTAGCAATGTTCATTTTTGTGACAGCACAGCCTTTCTTTCACTTTTCCCATTCTGTGATCTTTGTTTCCACCAGTACAATGTATGAAAATACTAAAGTGTTTTTTGTAACTGAAGTCAGATTAATAGATTGGCATGTAATGATGAATTTTACTGGTTACATGATGTAAGAAGATACTCTTACATCAATTTGTAATTCTTTTTGTTTTTTTTTTTATAGGTTTCCAGAACAGATTTAGTCATCTTCATGGAATGCCAACAAGAAACATAAAAAAAGCTTCAGGAAACCAGAACGCCATGGTAGGTGCTTTTATTATTGTAAGCTAATGTACACTGCTCTTAGAGGCTTTCCTTAAAGTATATTCCTCTCATGCTTGTTTCCTTGTATTATAGACAGGTAGTGAAATGGTAAGGCTAAAGTGCCACCGATGATGTTTGCTTTTTTAATAGCTAGACTCTTCCCACTCCAGTTCTGTTGGAATGGAATGTTTGGTGAATGGCAGAAACAGTCTGATACTGGTTTTCAGTACTTGAAACAAGTGAAGGAAAAGGCTTGAGGAGGGGGTTATTTAACATTTTCAGTATGTGTTTTACTTCTATATGAAAATATTTCTCTCCTCTTACAATGAAAATCAAACCAAAGTTGTCTTTTTACTGATACTGGAAAGCATTGTAGGATGGGCTGCAGTACAATTCTGATTGACTTACTACTTTCTTTTTCTCCAAAAGTTTGCTTTGGAAAATCTGTCCTTGTTCTCTTTTGTTTAGCTGACTTCTGCATGGTCAGGGAAAGGGTACACACGAAAACTTAAAGCAAGTTAGTGATGCACCTGGCACAAACTTCATGAATTCTTTTGGATTTTGTTCTAAAGCTGTGACTACAAAGAGATGTTTGTGGGTTTTTAGTGCTTTCAGCTCTAGGAGCAGTGCTTATAATTGAAGGAAAAAAACTATCTATATGTCCTTGCATTTTTGTTTAATCTAGGTCTTTGAATTTTCCCATACCTTTTTTCCTAAAATTAGGTTCTAATGAATTTTTAAACATTTGTTCTTCGTGGGAGAGTGCGAGAAGAGGGACTTTTTAAACTAAAATGCTAAAATGTACTTTTTTGCAATGCAGTCACCTTTCTTACCAGGATAGTGTTTGGAAAATGAGGAGGAGAATGTGGAAGACTTTATCACTGTGTAACAAATATACCTCAGCACAATAAATACCACAACACTGATGTTCTTTGTTACTTGAGAAAACGCTTTCAAATTTTAATTTGCCTAAACAAAATAAGGTGCTTGTGAGAAATGTAGGAGCTGTTGTATGTAGAGACAATAGAAAGGAACTGTTAGGAATTTAACTCATTCTGAAGAGGAAAGGTATTTATAATTGAAGTCCTTGTCTAATAACTACCATTTGGAGCCAAATAAGATGCTTTAAAACATTGGCCTGTGCTCTCTGCTGTTAGTGGTCATGAATTAGATGAATGCTATCTGGTTCTTGGTTTCCTATCTACCTATTTTTATTTTTGGTTCAGTGGTTGCTTGAGCATATCTGGGATTTGTAGCCCATTTTCTAGGCTTATTGCAATTTCACTCTGGTATTTTATAGGAGCTATTATAACTGATAGGTTAGCTTCATGGTATTGATGATACATGGCTTAACTACCCTAAAAACTGCCTTTTCCTCTAAATTGTAAAAAGGTGATTAAATTTCAGTTGATGAAGATATACTGTGAATGTGTTTATATAGTAAAAAAATCGTAGTGTTTATTTTCTGATATGCTTTTTGGATTGTCCTCAGGAACCAATTTTGTCTTCCAGTCATGATACATTATATATGAAGATGGTATCCTAGTTCCCTTCGTAACAAAACTACAAGCTGATCTACTAAAGATTGATAATTCAGTTGCCTCCAGTTATTAAATATATCATTTACATAGTGCTCCAAAGCAAGGTTGATGTGTGAATGTATCTTCTAAGCCACTATTCAGGCAGGAATGTGTGTATAGAATGGGTATGCAGCTGGCTCTTCAGATGCAGTTTTCTGACCATCTCAATGACTATTTATGTTTGTGGCCACATCTGCTGCATATGTCTTTGCAAACAGCTATATTAGCCAGAGCTCATGTACCCCTTTTTGTCTGATTGCTTCTAAAAGAGCATCTTTTTAGATACTTCAATTCAATGACCAAAAAAAAAAAAGCCATTTAATACCTGTGACATCTGATAACACAGAACAAGAAGTAATTACTGCTATTAGATAGTTACAGTGAAGAAGAGCAAGAATGCTTTTAGAAAGATTAATATCCTGAGGAAAGAACACTGCAGACTCAACTCATTGAACAGGGTTGTGGTGTGACTTAATTCCTTTTTAACAGCAAGGAGTCTGATGTCTGTATCACTGCTTTGACACAGACTTTAAAGGCAGACAAAGTGAAAAATGGAGTTTCCTACTGAGGTGCACTACCTCAGAGAGACACATTATATTCATTCTAAGGTTGTATAGTTTATATCTAAGGAATGTGAGCATATAGTTAGCTCTTGGCATTAAGAGTTGAATCTTTTCTGAGAGTTTAATTGAGTGTTCACAGCTAAAACAGCTAGAAAGCCTCAAAGAGATTACCAGTTTAGGCAGAATGAGTAGCTATCATAATACCTTGATATAACCTCATCCTCTGTCAAAGTGCTTAATACTCAACTGTTTGGGTGTTTTCTTGTAAGAGAATCATCGGGCTAAGAGTGTAATTATTTGCTATATGGGGAGGAAACTGCCAGCTTACATGATTCTTACACCACAGTTTTTAGAAGCTGTGGGAACAGAGAATAAGAGGAAGAATGATGCTCTTTATGGATCAGTTGGTGAACTTAAAAATAACATTTTTGTTAAGACTCAGATTCTGACTAGATGCTATTCCTGCATTTCACTGAGTTGCTAATTTGAACATACTCCTGTTTTTTTCTGTGATCACTGCCTTTGAGCTAATGCACTTTTTAAATGATTGTAGACAAGCAAGGGAGAAGTAAGACCTTAACATGCAAATACTAAATTTACTTAAATTACTTAATCCCATGTGCAGTTTGAATGACTTGTGATACAGAAGATGACAACTTAAAACCTCAGTAATAAAAATAATTAATTCATCACAACTGGCTTATATCCTTTGGATTGTCTAATTTCTTGAAGGCAGGCAAAGTCTTACAGAATTTGCAGTTAAATGCTTTATCAAACATTTATTCTGGCATACAATTGTAATGCTGAATTCTCATGTCTTCCTTGGTATTGTGGCAGCTTCATTTGTAACAGAACTTCATTTGAAAATAGAAAAAACATGCCTTTTGTCATATCTGTGTCAAGTTGCTAGTAGCAACTTTGTAATCAGAAACATGACACACATCTTCTCATACCATACCAGTATTGTAGTCTTTAGGAGGTATGTTGCATCAAGCATTACTGTGCTTAGTTGAATTCTGCAGCGGTATATGACCTGATCAGGGCTTCCCAACCCCTCCACGTTCTTTCATGATAGTCAAAAGTTCTACCATTTAGAAGTATTGTTGTGTGCTAGTTTGAAGCTAGCTAGAA
>WAAF01014944.1:0-15678 GCA_013400475.1 Tricholaema leucomelas | reverse complement strand
CTCCAGCAAGTCAGCTGTGCCACACAGCTGCTATAAAACTTTTCCAAGTCTTCCACACTGTATGCTCATATAAATCCATGTGTAAGACACCTTTTCCAGTAGGGTGTGTGGTGGTGTGACTGATGAACCTGGATGGACGTAAAAAGAACAAAAAAAAAGAGCAAGTCAGAAGGACCTCTGACTGCAACAAATACAAACAGAAAACAACAATTCCTTACTTGTAGAAAATCCCAGTATTCTGGGATTCTTTCACCTTTTTTACACATCAGAAATACAGTGGGAAACCTGGATTTTCATGTTGGAACCTCATAAACTCCAGAGAGTGTTCCACTTGTTGCTTTCAGTTCTTACTTTTTGTAAAGCATGAAAAGAAAATCGTGGCAACTCTTGTGACACATTTAAATCATATTAAATATAATGAAAAAGGGCAATAATGCCTAGAAATTGTGTGGTTTGGTCTCTTCTGCCAGGCAACCAGCAACAGAACAAGGGGACACAGTCTCAAGTTGTGCTGGGGGAAGTCTAGGCTGGATGTTAGGAGGAAGTTGTTGCCAGAGAGAATGATTGGCATTGGAATGGGCTGCCCAGGGAGGTGGTGGAGTCACCGTCTCTAGAGGTGTTCAAGATTCTATGATTCAAAGAAATAACTTTCTTGAACTGTTGAAAAATATAATGATTCCTAAGAAATGAAAGGGAAAAAAAAGAAAGGTCTTCTAACTTGAACATGATTCTTCAAGATACATGAACCACATGTTGATGTGGGAGTGGATGCTACCTTTACTGTAGACAAAAGAGAACCTGCAGGAAAAAAAATGGCTTAAGCAGTGTGGTAACTTGAATAGCAAATGAAGGAGAATGAGGAAATCTTTTCTTGTATATGTTTTTAATGACTTATGCTTCACTTTGGTCTTCTCAAAAATTACACCATGGAAGTTACCCCCTGTCCTTGATATGAAGTGACAGACCTCCCAGATACGAAAGCTCAGTGTGATGTGGTAGTGCTGAGCATAAGGAATCTCTGACAGCTGAGACCAAAGGTCTGGATGGGAATTCAAGAGATCATAACAATTGTCCCCCTCTGATACTGTCTAACTCCTTCTCTGGAAGTTGGCAAGCACATGCTAGCACTTAACGGTGTTTGTGTTAGGAAAGCTTAAAGCAGTTTTTTATATATACACAGCAAGTCCTTTTACAATGCTTCTTAGGAAAAAACCAAACTCAAAACCTAGAACTGAGGAAAAAGAATCTTGTTTTCTGTCTTGTAGTCCCATAAATCTTGCACTGAATGTCTAAATCCATCCGTGTTGGAGAACTATGTCTGTTTGCCTTCACGAGGAAGAGGCTGAACTGGCATTGGCAACCCCTCTCATACTTTCTCTTTTGTACCTTCACCACAGCATCTGTTACACCCAGGACTCCAGCACATGGCAGCTTTCTCGTGAGCAGTTCGTTCCTACTCAGGCTAATGGAAACACAGCGCTCAGCATTTGTTTGCAGCATGCACTCTAAACAGGTCGCTGCTAAATCATCAGTCCAACCTTTTGTGCACGCTGGTGTCTGTTGGAGGTGCCTGCATTACACCAACAGGCATGTATGATTTGCTGTGATAAAATAACTGGTGCCCAGATCGTCTCTTTCAGAGATAAACTCTTAGTTTTTAAGCACAGTAGAAGGCAACTGGGACAATGTTACGAGAGGTAAGTTTCACTGAGATGATAAATTTTACACAGTTGTTACTATTGCAATGTGAAGAATATGGAAATGGAGATACAAGTGCATTTTGGGTTGATATTTTTGTACCTTTTATGATTTCAGGAGATGATAGCTCTGTGGTAATCTTCTGAAAAGTACAATCCACTGAAGTTTCCCAGTGTTTGTTGGCTCTCTCTCTCCAAGCTAGGAGCAGGTGTGGATCTGTTGGAGGGTAGGAGAGCCCTGCAGAGGGACCTGGACAGGCTGGATGGGTGGGCAGAGGCCAATGGGATGAGATTTAACAAGGCCAAGTGCAGGATTCTGCACTTTNGAAGGGCAACAAAGCTGGTGAGGGGCCTGGAACACAAACCCTATGAGGAGAGGCTGAGGGAGCTGGGGGTGTTTAGCCTGGAGAAGAGGAGGCTCAGGGGGAACCTCATTGCTGTTTACAACTACCTGAAGGGAGGCTGTAGCCAGGTGGGGTTGGTCTCTTCTGCCAGGCAACCAGCAACAGAACAAGAGGACACAGCCTCAAGTTGTGCCAGGGGAAGTCTAGGCTGGATGTTAGGAGGAAGTTGTTGCCAGAGAGAGTGATTGGCATTGGAATGGGCTGCCCAGGGAGGTGGTGGAGTGACCGTCCCTGGGGGTGTTCAAGAAAAGCCTGGATGAGGCACTTAGTGCCATGGTCTGGTTGACTGGCTAGGGCTGGGTGCGAGGTTGGACTGGATGCTCTTGGAGGTCTCTTCCAACCTGGTTGATTCTATTCTGTTCTATTCTGCTCTCCTCCTTAGGCCATATCCATGGCTTATCTACTTTGGCACATGTGTAACCTGTCCAATCACAGAGTCCCTACAATAGGTTCTTTCATGTGGTAGATACTTTGTTTGTTCTGGTTTTGTGTTTTTTTCTTTTAGCTGGTGTGTTTTTTGTTTTGTTTTTTTGATCTATCTGCAAATCCTTTTAATCTTGCTTTTATTTTCTTCTTTTTTAAATTTGACTTCTGTCTCATTTCTACTGTATGACACTGTAGTGTTTGTGTGTCTTTTTCACTGTCTTACTTCAGGCTCTCCTGTGCTTACAGTGCTGCCGTAAATAGGAGATCCAAAAATCAAGATTTATTGGGTCTTGAGGTATAAAGTGAGATGCTGGAAGAGGCACAGGCTGTAGCCTGGATATTGAGACCCGTGGCACATACCATTGCCACTAAATGATTGTTGTCCCTGACTCATTTGTTTGCTGTGCTGTATGAGAGGGATAGGACTACTTGGAAAGTGTGGCAGATGCTGAGCGGATCTATCAGGAGGATTCACATCTCCAATGTTTTAGGGACTCTAACTGTGTAGTGGGAAGGAGCTCTGAGATATTGATGGGGAAAATCTCCACCTTTGTAGGAGCACTGCTCTTTCATTGCAGCTGTTACCAGAACTGGAATAATATGGTAGTAAAACTAGTCTTCAGAGTATATTTCTTGGCTTTGTGAATTCTGGTTCCTTCACCATGCATACAGCACATCTCAAAATATTTATTGTGTATCCTTTACTGCTTAAAATTTGAAACTGTTTCTTTTATTAAACAAGTTAGAGTTGGCTAAAGATAGAACTACATGAAATTTATTGAACTGCAATATACAAGATACCAAACAGTCTCTATCCCATCAAATCCAGAGACTTTGGCTTACTTGTCTAGTGTAACAAAAGAAACCAAACCAGACCATGCAAGGGGTTGTAGTTGCCTTCTACAAATATGATGAAGAAAAATAATTACTTAGATCAAAGGACAGCATTACTGTACAGTCAGATGACTGTAATGACATCACAGGCCCTGGGATGCAAGTGGAGAGCTGACAATACCTGTACTTCTGTTAGGCAAGAAGAGCCTGTGGCAGCTGCCAGCTCATCATAAATAACTATCCTTCTCATAAACACTGTGGATGCACAAATGCCTGGAATAAACCCAGAGATGTATGCCGTACTCCTACTCATTCCTTGTAAGTGATTTTGAGTAAGTACTGTGGTTAATGTGTACAAATACTTCTACAGTTTTTCTCCAGAACTTGTTCATTTTGTTTTATATGTATACAGTTTCTTGTACTAATATTTATTAACTAAGCTGTACCAAAGTAAGCTCCTGAGAAGAGGTAGGCAAATATTTGTTTAATTAAAGGGTTTTTTTTTTTCCTGTTCAAATAAGATATCTTGTCAAAATGAGAACTGAATGGGAAGGTCTTTACCAGCTGAACAAAGAATGGTATTTTTTCTATATGTTCATGTGTAAGAGCCAGCAGCTGGCTGTAGCCGGGTGGGGGTTGGTCTCTTCTCCCAGGCAACCAGCAACAGGACAAAGGGACACAGTCTCAAGTTGTGCCCGGGGAAGTATAGGCTGGATGTTAGGAGGAAGTTGTTGCCAGAGAGAGTGATTGGCATTGGAATGGGCTGCCCAGGGAGGTGGTGGAGTCACCGTCCCTGGAGGTGTTCAAGAAAAGATTGGATGGGGCACTTAGTGCCATGGTCTAGTTGAGTGGCTAGGGCTGGGTGCTAGGTTAGACTGGCTGATCTTGGAGGTCTCTTCCAACCTGGTTGATTCTATGATTCTCTGAGTTCCTATGCAAATTGAAATCGATGATGTTATGCAATTGTTGCAAGGTATTCTCTGCTTCTCCATGCCAGTTCCTGCTGTTCTTGGCATACCAAAGAGGCTGCAGTAGGCACATGCTGGTGTTCTCAGTTTATAAACTCTCAACTTCAAGTTGAAAATGAACCATTTTATTTTTTAGATAATACATCTATGTGAAATTAAAAGCATTTATCATGTTGTTCTATACTTAAGTTCTACTGCTTTTAAACAAACCTTTATGAATGTACTCCTAAAATGCTGTTTCTGGTAATGCAAGTGCTTTTCATATAATGTGGACTATCAGAGAGATAGTGAGGTGGTTATTCCTTTTCTCACTTTGAAGTCACTATATCGAGCTACTCAAAAAGTGAGTTTATTACCATGGAAATGGGAGATAACCTGAGTGGAGATCCTAGATTAGAGAATTCTGTAGGTCAAACTTGGTAGTTAATTCTAACCCTGAAGTATCTGGGAAGGAAAAACTCTTCATTATGCATCAATCAAGATGGTATGAACATTTATTCCTTCCAAGAGTAAGCAATGTCTGCATTGATGCTGTTGTGTACCACTGACTTCAAGGAAGTCAAGCAGGAAAATCAGTTTCACTTCCAAACTCCTCAAAAATCAGAATGTTTTCTCAGCATTCCACCAATTTCTCATATTTACTCCATCTGTTGTGCCTATATGCCAAGTGGAGAAATACTGTGTTTGGAAGAAGTGAAATCTCAATTTCCAGTAAAAATATTTGGATTCTGCAGAAGATTACAGAGCCATATAACAAAATGTTCCTCCCTCTGAATGCTTAAAATGAATGTTTAAACAAATTGTCATCTCTTAAAGTACCCTGAGAGCCCTGGGCACTGGGTGTTGACAGATGGAAATCCATTTTTACAGCGGATATACTAATGGGAATTCTTTTATGGTTATGGGAGGTCTTCCAGCTCCCTGATGGTCAGCAATCTCTTTGGCCTTGCTGCATCATCAAAAGAAATGCACATACTTCTGCATTTTGGCATATAGGTTTCAGCCAGCCTCATCTGCTCGTTTTCCTTGTACATGTAATAGCAAAAGGATGTTTTCTTCACTTCCTTTCTGCCCCAGTCCTTCAGTTTCTTTCTGGAATGACTTGCCTTAAAGATACTGGGAGAAATTCCAAGTTAAATGAAGGCTTTCCCTGCTTTCACATCTGCATTACAAGTGGTATCAGTTGATCTCTCTTTTCTGCCATTCTTAACATTGCTTTGCAGTTCCTCTGTGTGTAGAGTACACCAGCCTGGTATCCAGGAGGATTTTCACATCTGTTTAGATTCAGGAAGCCATATAATCCGTGACTCATCTGAGGCTCAGTTTGATCGCCTGCAATGTCTATATGTATGTGGCATATGGTTGGTTTGCGGTTCGCTGGATCTTGGTCAGCCTGTTGAAGAGGCTAGGACAAGGTCTGTCACTGAGACATCAGATATGTCAACTCTCAGAAATTGCTTCCTCTCCTTATTCTTGCTATTGCTCATCCATCAGGTCACTGTATTGGTCAACTACATATGTACGTGGAAGTAGGTGAGTAAACTCCTTTGGGCTATTAGACCTGGAAGTACAGGTGGGCTTCAGTCTAGACATGTGTAAGTGGTTTACTTATTTGTGGCCTTCTAACTACCAGAATGAAAATTTCCAGGACCCATGTGTAAGAAGCAATGTTTAATAACAGCTTTGCTAACCTTGCAAACTTCTGTGCTGGTGTAAAATTACCTTGCAGTTTTCATCAGCAAGTTGTATCCCACTCACGTATAGGTCCTACTTGAAAATGTTTTAATTCCAGGCATAGTTGAGACACTACATTTTGCATGAAAATAGATTTTTCTTTCAAAATATCAGTTTAGACAGTGCAGCTAAGTCTCAGGTAAAGAAGAAGATCAAGCCAACAAGCATAAACAAGATGGCATCAAGGTCAATGCATGCAAAGTGGTGTTGACTGAAAGACAGCAGCAACTTACCAGGCTATATTAGTTAGGACTGAGTGTAGTCTTTCAAATTAAAACAAGAAAAAAAAGAACCCAGAATTTGGGGAAGAAAAGCAATTGCTGAAAGCTATTCAGAAACAGAGCTTCAAGCATCCCTAGAGTTATAGCTGAAGGAATATTTCATTGCATTGTTCTGCATTAGAACAGCTCTGTCTAGTAAGGAAAGGGTAAAATACCGGTCTGAAGGGATGCTTACCTTTCTAGTTGAAGCTATTATATTGGTTTTCTAATTGATATTTCTTGAAATTAGGGGAAGATACAAATCAATAAGCAAGTATTTCCTATTCTTTGGAACAAAAATGTCTTTTAATGTAAAAAATATGTAAGCATATAAACCCCACTCCCTAAAAGAAAGCAGAGGTTGGCTTTAATTTGGAAGGGAGATTTCTTCCAGACTGACTGAAGACAGGGCTTGAAAATCCCCTCACTGTGACACAAACCAGTGAGGAAATCAGCTCTTCCAAGAAGTGAAAATTATCTGGACTTACCAAGCCACTCTGAGAGTGCATGTAACTGCTCAGGGAGCTGAGATGAGGGGGCTCAAGGGGTGGAAGGGAATTAAGCCAAATCCAGTGTAGCCAGTGGCCCTGAGAGCTGGCTTCAGAGCATGGGCGAGGTACCTGGATTTCCTGAACTAATAAATAGCTGTTGAGAGTGAACTGAGAGGGAAAGGTTTAGGAAGGAGTCAGCCTTGAATTCTGCTCCAGAGGCACCTCTAAGTGCTGAAAAGGGGAGATGTGGTGGTTTGGGTGTTCCCCACCACCCCACACTTTAGAAATCACCTAGACTAGACTCAGCCAGCTCTGGAAATATGAATGAAGCTTATATTTACAGCTAGCACAATATACAAGCAGATATTTACAGTATATACAGTTATAGACAGAAATAGACAAGGGAAAAGGTAATACAGAAACACAACAGCCCTCCCAGAAACCTGAGTCCCCAGGAGGGGCTCCCAACCACCCCTTCACTTCCCCCTACCCCTCTCAACCTTACCCCAGTCCCAAGGAAGAATGGAGGTTTGGCCAGGGGTGTTAGGAGCAAAGTGGATTAGTCCAAAATGTTTTGGTGAGGTTAGAGAGTAAGATGCAGCCCAGCCAGTTCCCCAGCAGCAGCCCAAGTGAGAGAAGTGCCGAGAGTCTGTGTTATCTATGTTTTGACTTATGTTTTTATACATCTCAGTAAGCCTATGAGCAAAGTAGACATCACCTTTGTTTTCCTTTCCCAGCCTGTAACCTAATTCTTCTCACCAAAACATTCTAGCTGGCTTCAAACTAGCACAGGAGCAAAGCGCACATCCTGTTAGCCGCATCTGAAGTTAGGCACGTGAAGATTTTCTCTTGATACATATCAATATGAATGTAATTTCCCTTTCCTGTAAAGGGAGCTAATCTTGAGAGTACTCATCCAAAGCATAGGTGAGAGCATTTGATTTCTGCTTGAGACTGCAGAGTTCAGTTAGACTGCAGAATTACTGTATAGCCCAAGCTGCAGGGCACTTGCTCAGAGGTTGTGTGTGGGAAAGTGGAAATCCTAATCTGCATCCAAAGCACTTTGCACGAGTTTGAATGTCCTACAGAAACAGATTTTGGGAAGAGACCTGACTGTAGTGATTGCAGTTAAATGCCCCTAGTCAGACTGTGTTGTACTCTTATCCTGCTGCAGATGTTTACAGAGTGGCAAGAATGAAGCAACGAGTGACAGTTCTCCTGGATAGATTTTAAGCTGGTGTTTTGGTTAGGAACTTGGTTATCTCCGAGCTAAGAGGGTTAAAACTCCTTCCCTGTTGACTGATATTTCCCCTAGCAGCTGGACTAGGGTGGATGCTACTGCAAACCTCTTACAAGTGGGTTGCTGCACTTTGAAGAAGATTGTGAGTGGCAGACCTGGCTGCAGGAGGGATCCTGATTTAAGAGTCAGGGCAGGATTTTTGTGGAGGACAGCCTAGCCCAGGAATCCTGTCTGGCTGAGAAATAAGCCATGTGCAGATTTTCTCAGCTTTTCTGGTCTCAGAGGACTCCTGGCATATCCTCTGCTGCTACTGCCCTGTATCCTGGAGCCTGCTGAATCCTTCAGGCCAAACCTGCTACCTTCATAGAGAATTTGAACTGACTGTGCCTGCAGTCAAGGAGGGGAGTTTCTATCCACCGCTTGGAGCAGGCTGGGATGCTTCGAGAGCACGGTGCCTCCCCAGGAGTTACTGACATGTTAGGAGGTAGCTGGGCCATGCACAGATCACTGCACAAGACCAGCAGGGCATTTTTCAGCCAAACTTTCTTCTCGATGCACTCACACATGGACAGTGAAGACAGAGCTTCAATTTAGGCACCAGATCAACTCTACATCTGCTTTTAAGAAGCAGTATCACTGCTGTCTGAGCGCTTGGGTTACTTCAAAGGAGAAGGTGCAGCAGTGCTGAGGTAGGTCTGTTCTCTGTATCAGGCAGTGTCAGGGAGAGTAATGGAGATTTCAGGATCACAGGTTTTGACTAAAACTTTCAATCAGTTGTTTTGTGATTTTAGCCAGTTGCAGTCCTGGTCCCAAAGTACTACCTACCTAAAAGACAAAACCCTCCACCTCCAACTTTATAATTGTCCTATAAAATTTCTCCTGTGATTCCATCTTGAGAGGCTATTAAATTGTTATGTTTCCTTTGGTTCACAACCTGGGATGCTTTTTTTCATTCTGGAAAAAAACAAAAGTTTTGGAGAAAAAAAGGTACAAATGAAAAAAAGGGGGGAGGGAGAAAGCCAGCAAAGCAGATAAACCCATTACAGTCAAACCAATACAGTGCATATGCATATACAAATGTGAGATACTAAAAGAGGCAGTCAGAAGGCACAAGGCTGTATTCTTTGCTGCAGCCAAAACTTTTGTTAAATAACATAGCACAGAAAATGAGCTGAAAAGTTGACGGTAGATAAACTTTTAATAGACAAATAATTCGGAGATAATGAATCATAGAATCATAGAATCAACCAGGTTGGAAGAGACCTCCAAGATCATCCACTCCAACCTAGCACCCAGCCCTAGCCAGTCAGCTAGACCATGGCACTAAATGCCCCATCCAGTCTTTTCTTGAACACCTCCAGGGACAGTGACTCCACCACCTCCCTGGGCAGCCCATTCCAATGCCAATCACTCTCTCTGGCAAGAACTTCCTCCTAACATCCAGCCTATACTTCCCCCAGCACAACTTAAGACTGTGTCCCCTTGTTCTGTTGCTGGTTGTCTGGGAGAACAGACCAACCCCCACATGACTACAACCTCTTTTCAGGTAGTTGTAGACAGCAACGAGGTCCCCCCTGAGCCTCCTCTTCTCCAGACTAAACACCCCCAGCTCCCTCAGCCTCTCCTCATTACGTTTGTGTTCCAGGCCTTTCCCCAGCTTCGTTGTCCTTCTCTGGACACCTCCAGCACCTCAACATCTTATGACATATGACTTAATTGTGAGACAATCTCCATGAGAGGAAAACCATTTGTATTTAGTATTGGAGGGGGTTGTTATTTTCTTTCCCTCATTTCCCCCTCCCTCCCCTCCCCTCTTTTTTTTTTGGCAAGAAGAGACACATGACAAAGAAACACATCGTTGCTGTGACGGAAATTGCAAAGAGGGTTTTATTCATGGTCAGTTTTTCACTTAGCTTTTTCATTCACTCATCCACCTTCCACATTTTCTCCAAACTAGAATGGATTGCTCACTGAACTTATCTTTTCTACTGTTTGTGAGATAAATTGTGAGATAAATTGAACTTTTTCATACTCAAGATGAGTGAGATTTTCAGAATCATTATGATTTAGTAAATTGCTACCACATCCCTCCTTAAGTACTTCCTCCTCAGGTCCTAATCTACTTAATCTCCTCCTATCATTTTTACAGGAGTCATCCTCATAGCCTCCTTTCCTGAGCCTTTCTTGAAAGGCATGATGCCATGGCATGATGCAGTGCCTTCTGTTTTCTATATTATGCTTATTGTTGTGGTTTCTTCTTTTCTTTTGCTAGTAACAAATTGGATTTGACTGTGGCCAAGTTTTAAGTTAAGGATTTTAATTCTGATTAAGTGTGAACTCTTTGAAAAGTAGTAAGAAATTCACCCCCACACCTTTCTGTGTCTGTGTTTTCCCCCTACATACATCTGAAAATGTTGTGCAGCAGAAAAGACCTGGGAGCAGATTCTTCCATCTCATTGTATTTATATATTTCTGCCTAGCTTTCTGTCTTTAAACCAGTTACTCTTCTCCTAGAAGACTTCTTTTTTTGGTGGTGCAGGTTAGTTTCTTACCTTCAATTTAGCAGGAAATTTGGCTGAGAAGCTTTGATAAAAGTCAGGCATTCTAAATGCCAATGATTATTCTTACCTGCATTCTTATTAGTGTTTTTCAGTTCTGTTATGATTTTATACATGCAATGTTACTGTTTTTTCCCTCTGGATGTTGACTTGGTTATTTAAAGTGTTCTCTAAATGTGTTTACTTTCTCCTTCTCTACTATCTAATATTTTTAAGCTTTGCTTTTATCCTAACTTGCAAGTTAAAATGTCTCCATCACACCTACAAATCTTTTTAGCCATTTAGTAATTATTCACAAAACTCCTAGTTACTTTTTACGGGGTTTCTGCTTACATTTTGGCAGCCATGTAGTTCCATCTTGTTTTACTTGGAATTTCATGGGGGTTTTTTTCCCTATTTCCTCCCAAATCCATGCATTAGGTTACATAAACTTGTTGAAAGCATGAAAATAGTAAACAAGATTTTCTCCATGGAGTACTTTGAGGCTTCTGTTATTACACAGTCCATATGTATTATAAAATATTAATGCTTTCATCCAAGTCAAATGTGTTGTGAGTGCCTCAGAGAACATCTTTAACCAATAAACCCTTTGTATTTCTCCTGTATTTCAATGTGCAATGAAATGCCTTAGGTATATTTAAGGCATGTCAGTTTTATCTCTCTATAGAAGAAGTTTTCACTGTGCTTTGAAGATATGTCTAATAACATTCTGATGCAGAGGAAAAAAGGGAAATAGAATAAAAGACAAGAAATATAAAATACTCCTCAATGACTGGAAAATTGAAGTCCCACTGAAAGCAGGACCAGATATATTTCAATGAACTAAGGGGCCTAAGGATGCAGGTGTAAAAACAGAAATGCAGGCTTAAAATTACGGGACAGGGGGGGCAACCCAAACAAAACCTTCAGGTTTAAACCTTCAGGTTAAAACTAACCCTTTTCTCTGGGAAAGTACTAACTCTTGTGCTTTTGGATATTTGAACTGTTGCACCAAAAAAAAAAAGAGCTTTTGTCAGACAGTGACTGTGTAGAGTAGAATAAAATAGAATCAACCAGGTTGGAAGAGACCTCCAAGATCATCCAGTCCAACCTGGCACCCAGTCCTATCCAGTCAGCTAGACCATAGCAAGTAGACCTAAACTGCAGACAATGACTTGCCCCTACTGGATGTGTGGTGTCTAGTTCCCTTCCCCTAAACAGAGGAGGAAGCCAAAGTGCTACCAGAATAAGTACAGGCATAACTGGGGTATATTTTCTTTTCCCTCTGTTAAATGCTTGTATTTTGCCTTTCAATCCCTGGAAGCATGTGTATACACCACGTTATCCAAAAGGGGTCAGTCATTGTCTAACTTTTTCATACTTTGGAAAAACTTGAGGAAAATATAATCTGAGCCTCTGGCTGCAGTAATTGCTGCTCACTTTTAGTCTCAGAGGAGCTATCAGTACATATGTGGGTTAATAATGTGGTGGAATACTCTGTGATTCTGATGAGCCCTGGCAGCTTTTCTGTAGTTCACTTGGAGCCCTTTGCAATGGCACTTTCTTACAATTCACAAGTCAACAGATCCATTCTTCCAGTTTCCTCAGCACTGAGTCCCAGAAGCACTGCTCTTTGAAATGTCTAAGCACCACAACAAAGCAGCAGAGTCCTCAGGACATTTTAAATCTTTTATTATCACTAGCACAGATTCCTTGCTGGTCACCAAGGTAGCAATCAGATATTGACATTGGCTGCTGGGACTAAGCAAAGAGCATTTCTTACCTGAGCAGCAGCCATGTTATTTTTTCTCCTGGTGATGTAGCCTGAAACTCCCTAGATAACCTAGCACCTTCACATTTCCAGATCTTCTGCTTCATGCAAATATATATTCCTCACGTTTCAGTCTGCCCACTTCCTTCTCAAGGTTTCCTGCTATTCTTGAGGGAGTTTACTAGTAGTACCTCTTGTAACAGACTTTTATATTTTCTTTTCCTTTGTGACTTTTAGTGGATGTAAGATCCAGTCTTTTAAAAATCCTGGTAAATACATACTTGTATTTATTGGCATCTCCATTTGCGTACAGCTTCCATAGGCAGCAGCCAGCACCAGAACAAGAGGACACAGCCTCAAGCTATGCCAGGGGAAATTTAGGCTTGAGGTGAGGAGAAAGTTCTTCACTGAGAGAGTCATTGGCTACTGGAATGGGCTGCCCAGGGAGGTGGTGGAGTCGCCATCCCTGGAGCTGTTCAAGGCAGGATTGGACGTGGCACTTGGTGCCATGGTCTAGCCTTGAGCTCTGTGGTGAAGGGTTGGACTTGATGATCTATGAGGTCTCTTCCAACCTTGATAATACTGTGATACTGTTAACAGCATTGTTCTCATGCTAAACACAAAATACAGCACTGTACTGACTACTAGGAGGAAAATCAACTCTGTCACAGCTGAAACCACAAGAGGCTGCAATGCTGGTTATGTTAAAGGCATGACGCAGAAGGGATCAGAAAGCAAAGCAGAAAAGGTGCCCAGGAGTGACAGGCAAGGGCAGGAACATAGAATATGGTTGTTATAAAGCCACTCATCACCAGTACACCAATCAAGGCAGAAGTAATGGAGATGATGGATTGGGAAAGCTTCCCTTACTGACTTTTTGCATTGTTTGAGGGCACAGTTCTTTAACAGACATTTAATTTTCCAGCTGTGGAATTCTTGAGGGAAGGGAGAAAAAGAGGAAAAGAGGGACGGGTAGACTGAGCATAGCCTTAGGCAAGTAACAAACAAACCAGAAGGGGTCTGTACACACCACACGTTTCCATGCAAGCTCTGCATCAAAACAGCCTTGGGGGATGTGATCTACTACAAACATCTGCATTTTGTGGGTTTGCACAAACTCATCTGGACCATGCTCGTGTTTGAGATTGGCTGAACCATTTATGCTTTTGGATTCTGTAGTTAGCTCTCTTCTTCAGCTTTACTGTTGTCAGGTCAAGACATCAAATGACAGTGAATACCCAAATCTACTTCTGAAGCTAATAGCTTCTGTTGTCTGAAGCAACTGTTAATATCCTAATAGTAGAACTATTTGCTGATGGCATGGAAGCAAAATGTTTTGGTTTTCTTTTGATACCGCTAACAATTAGCCAAAGCAAATCCTGTGGAGTTTGCAAGAACTTACATCATGGTGGAGTTCCATCATAGAATGTTTCAGATTAACCACGAAGGGACAAGAAAATGTCGTAAGTCTACTGAAATCAACAGGTGATCATTATAGTAATCCAAGTCCTCAGAACTCATAAATAACCTTACTAATCAGAAATGGTTATTAGCTATTATACTGAAGATTATTTTATTGTAATATATATTGTAATCATAGAAGTATTGAATCATCCAGGTTGGATGGATCATTGAGTCCAACCGTTAAAGCTACACTACAAAGTTCACCCCCAAGCCATGTCCCCAATCACCACATCTAAATGACCTTTAAACATATCTGGGAATGGTGACTCAACCACCTCCCTGAGCAGTCCATTCCAATGTCTACCCATTTTTTTCTGTAGAAACAAAGTTTCCTTATGTCCAGGCTAAACCTACTCAGGCACAGCTTGAAGCCATTTCCTCTTGTCTTATTGCTAGTTACTGGTGAGTAGAGACCAGTACCAGCCTCTCCACAACATGCTCTAAGGTAGTTGTAGAGAGCGATGGTGTCTCCCCTAAGCCTCCTCTTTTCCAAACGAACCGTCCCCAGCTCCTTCAGTCACTCTTCATAAGATTTATTCTCCAGGCACTTCCCCAGCTTCATTGCCCTCTGCACTAGTTCCAGCACCTCCACATCTTTCTTGTATTGAGGTGCCCAAAACTGGGCACAATACTCAAGGTGTGGCCTCCCCAGAGCAGAGTACAAGCTGTTGCTGTTGCTGCTGGGCACAGCATTTCTAATACGAGCCAGGACACCACTGGATTTCTTGGCCACCTGGGCACACTGCTTGCTCATATTCAGCTGCTTGTCAATTAGAACCCCCATGTCCTATTCTGCTAGGCAGCTTTCCAGCCACACTTCTCCAAGCCTGTAGCACTGCTTGGGGTTGTTGTGACCCAAGTGCAGGACCTGGCATTCGGCCTTGTTGAAGCTCATCCTATTAACATCAACCTCTCAATCCAATCCATCCAAGTCCCTCTGTAGAGCCTCCCTACCTTCATGCAGGTCAACACTCCCACCTAATTTGGTGTCATCTGCAAACTTACTGACGACACACTCTATATCTTCATCTAGCTCATCAATAAGGATGTTAAACAGAAGCGGCCTCGACCTTGAGCTGCCAGATGGATTTAACTCCATTGACCACTACTCTTTGGGCCTGCCCATCCAGACGGTAATCATGTGCTCGTCCAAGCCACGGGCAGACAGTTTTTCCTTGAGAATTCCGTGGGAAGCAGTGTCAAAATCATTGCTGCTCTTTTCTTTAATTGCTCAAATACACTGAATGCAAAACAAACTGGGAAGTTACTTAGCATGTGTTCTTCCACCACTTAAAACTGCCAGTGACCACCTAATTTCTAGCCAAATTGCTTGCACAGTTTGCTGAGTACATGTAGCTGAAAAAGAGCTTCCATGTGCTGCACTGATCTTGGGGAATTCTTGCTGGACAACTCCAAACCAACAGAACTACCACATGTTGGCGACCAAAATGCATCTTGTTACACAGAATCACAGAATGTTGGAGGTTGTAAGAAACCTCCAGAGATCACCAAGTGCCAGAAGCAGGATCACAGTCTCAAGTTGTGCCAGGGGAAGTATAGGCTGGATGTTAAGAGGAAGTTCATGCCAGAGAGAGTGAGTTGCCATTGGAATGGCCTGCCCAGGGAGGTGCTGGAGTCACTGTCCCTAGAGGTGTTCAAGAAAAGCCTGGATGAGGCACTTAGTGCCATGGTCTGGTTGACTGGCTAGGGCTGGGTGCTAGGTGTGACTGGATGCTCTTGGAGGTCTCTTCCAACCTGGTTGATTCTATGATTCCATGATCCCCTAGGATTGCTATGGTCATTGCTGATGGAAACTTTTTTGCTACAAGTGAAAAATTCATATTGAACCATA
>WAAF01014942.1:0-38936 GCA_013400475.1 Tricholaema leucomelas | reverse complement strand
GTTTTCTGTTCTAGGTACCATTGACGTCCAATGAAAGAATTTGNTCAGCAATACTCTGAGTGAAATAGACAGGGGTGGACTGTGCTAGTTTGAAGCTAGCTAGAATGTTTTGATGAGAAGAACTATCTTACAGGCTGTGAAAAGGAAACAGTGGTGATGTCTACTTCACTCATAGGCTTGCTGAGAGGTATAAGAGCAAGAATCCAAACATAGATAATGGAATCACTCTCTGTCCGGGCTGTGGGCTGCATTTCTCTCTAACCTAACCCTCTGTCTCTCTGATTAATCCACTTGCTTCCTAACCCCCCTGGTCCACCCTCCATTCTTCCTTGGGGCACAAGGCAACATCTGGGGTAAGGTTGAGAGTGGGAGAAGGTGGAAGGGTGGTTAGGACCCCCTCCTGGGGACTCAGGTTTCTGGGAGGGGTGTTGTGTTTCTGTATTACCTTTTACCTTGCATATTTCTGTATGTAACTGTATATATTGTAAATACCTGCTTGTATATTGTGCTAAGCTGTAAATATAAGCTTCATTCAAATTTCCAGAGCTGGCTAAGTCTAGTCTGGTTGATTTCCAAAGTGTGTGTGGGGGGTGGGTAACACCCAAACCACCACACTTGGCTAACAAAATATGAATCAGACACTATTAAGTACCTTCTGGCAAGCCAGTCCTCTGCTGTGAACAGGAGCTCTGTTGCGGTTTCTTTATTTATGTCTTTTCTCTCCCACTATGGTGCAAAATTTAGAGATGGACCCTGCAAAATGCTGAGTGAAACCCACTTGGGAACCGTCTGAAATGTTCATCATCTTCCAGGATTAGGGCTTACTTTACTTTGGTCTTGTTCAGCTGAGAGATTTCTTTCTCTTAATCTATTTTTCAGGATGAGGGTAATATTATGCAGATTCCAGATCCCAGTTATAGAAGTTTGTTGTCTTTTAAAGCAAATAAGCATTCCATAAGGCACATTTCCCTCATAAGAAGATTAATGTGCAGAATGTGGTTTGCTTATGGTGTCTTTTGTGCTGATTTGCTGTCTTTTGTGCTGATTTGGTCTCGTTTCCTTATGATGAGGTAGCCATCTGTGTGATATTAGTGTTTGTTATTTGCTGTAATCTGATGTACCATTTTTCTTCCCTTTTTTTCTCCTTCCCTAAGATTATCATTGGAGAAACTGTAGTCTTTTGTCTACAGTTAGCTACAAAGGATTTTGAAAACCAAGAGAAAACAATATTAACTGGAGACTGTTGTTATATAAATCCACTGGTGCGAAGGACCATCAGATTCCTTGGTAGGAGCAAAATGCTTTCATTTTCTGAATGGTGAGAGGGGAGCAATTTTGTCTTAATTTTAACATGGGAAAAATATTCAGATAACCATATAGCATTTCATGTGTGGTTTTAACATGGGGGCAATGACTTCTCCTTTTGGGGAGCAAATGCAACTTCTTGAAAGTTCAGATTAAAAAAACAAAACCCCCCAAAACCCAACAGAAAACAACCACAGCAACAGCACTAAAAATAGAAAAGAAAAATAAAGACCACGAGGGTGAAAAACAAGCAACGGGTCTGGAATAGGGAGGGAGAAGTGAAGAAAGGAAATCTCCTTGTGCTGTACCTGTATCTTGTAGTTTTTTTTGTGCCACACATGTAGTAGACAAAGTGGAAGATGCTGGAATATCAATGTGTGTTTAAAGCCAAGCCTGATTTAAGTACTCTCTTAGCTTGGACATTGTATTATGGTCTCTAGTGGAAAACTGCGCAAAATCCATGCATCTATAGGTCTTCTGTTTGCTTTAGCAGGTAGGAGATGTCATCCTTTCTACTTAGTTCATTGCAAGTGTGTTTGGAGGGAGAAGTATCACCATTCAAAATGGCTATTCTGAGGTGCTGCTTTTTAGTATGTGCAGCAGTGCCACAGCAGGGCTCAGTTCCCTTATTTGCTTCTCAGTCACTGCTGTATCTCAGAGGAACAGCTGGAGTAATGAAGCATTGGGGTAGCTAATCCTCCTGCATGCCCCAGTGTCAGAGGAGGGAGAGTGGGCATGTGCAGCTGTGTCTGTGTGACAGCAGTGGTTGTCTGCTCAGTGTGCCACTGCATGCTGGCACGCTGTGCTGCTACAAGTCATTAAGGGGGATTTGTCTTGCATAGCTCCAGAGTAGCTCCACTTGCTCAGTGTGGAATCGTTTCCTTCTCTCTTTGTGGGCCCTCATTGCTCACTGAAGCAAAATCAAAGAACAAACCCAGCAAGCCAAAGACCGGGAGGCAGGGAAGGGATGAACAGTGGCTTCTGCACCCTTCTGCCAGAAGAGGCATCACTACCCATTTTGCTTACACACAGTGATGTGGCCACTTACGCTGGGGCAGTGCACACCTTTGGGGCATGCTGAAAGGGCCCTTTTGTGCAGCAGCTTGGCTAGGCACTGCTCAGCAGTGTCCAGCAGCTCAGAGTGAATTAATGTTTGTGTGACATTGCTGACCAGCCAGAATCCTGGACATCAGCCTTGGTCCTCTAGCCTTGCTGAGGTAAAAAAGCCTGGTTTTTAGAAACACACGCTTCTCAGAAATCACATCTGCTGTAATATACATTCATTGAGGTTCTCATGGTGCCCTGTGAAGATTGGAGTGGCCGGAACTCATACTTGTGCTCCCAGTGAATTAGAGTTTGGGAAAGGTAAGGCAATTTGCCTGTGGAAGTACAGGAGGAAATCTGTAGCTCAAGTCAAATTTGAGCATGCACCTGCTGTCTTTGCTTCTAGTCAGGGTGCTGTGTTGGCATTTCCTCCTTGAGCATATTTTCTACTCCCAGAAGGATATGAAAGGGAACTCGAAATAGCAGAATTAAGTTTTCTTTTAAAAGGCTCGTAGTTGCATTTCCATGTTCATGAATGAGCACACGTGCTTAATGCTTTGCTGATATGTCTGACAAAAAGACTCTTCAGCATGAGTAGCTCCTCAAAAAAAAAAACATGTCTATAATTCACTGTGTTGGCATTGTGATTAATATGCCATACCTAGAGATCTGCTCAGCAGCAGGCAGATGAAGACAACTTGTGCACTTAATTATTCACTTCTTCAGCTTCATTACAGCTGCAAGGGAAACAGAAAATGTTTGTTCAGTATGTGTTACAACTTTGGTGGCTACCTTGTCAGGGCCTGACTTCCTTGGTTCTCAAGCAGGTTTCTGAGGTGAAGATTTTGCCTATGTCACTTCTCTTTAGTGAAGATGGGCACAAGTACAGCTAGCTCCCCTGAGCACTGGACATTCATGGCTGAGGGTACTAGCAAACCAAGCTACTTGTGCAAGAGGGGATTGTACTCCTGTGAAAGATGGACAGAGATCAGGTGTGTGGCTGCATGTGCTGGAACGTGTCCAGAGAAGGGCCATGAGGGTGATCAGAGAACTGGACCTGCTGTGCTATGGGGACAGGCTGAGCGAGTTGAGGTCTGGAGAAGAGAAGGCTCCAAGGAGACCACCTTGTGGCCTCCCAGTATCTGAAGGGGACTACAAGAACCTGTGGAGGGACTTTTTAGAGTGTCAGTTAGTGGTAGAACTGGGGGGAATGGATCCAAGCTAGAGGAGGGCAGGATTAGATTAGGAGGAAGTTCTTCAGCAGGAGGGTGGTAAGACACTGGCACAGGTTGCTCAGGGAGGTGTTGGAAGCTCTATCCCTGGATGTTTTTAAGACCAGGCTGGATGTGGCTGTGGACAACCTGATCTAGTGGAAGGTGGCCCTGCCCATGACAAGGGGGTTAGAAATGGATGATTCTTGAGGCCCCTTCCAGCCCTGACAATTCTGTGATACATTGCAGTGTTGCTACTGTGATTGTGTAGGGAAGTGCCATCTCCAATGGGAGTCAAGGTATTCAGGCTACAACGCATATTAGGGTTTTCATGTTCTTAAATGGAATGAGCTGGTGTATTATTATGATAAATATTGTATATGTTGCCCTGGAGTGAAATTGTCAGGATATTTAACTCTTTGTTTTCCCTTTCAGGAATTTATGCATTTGGACTGTTTGCTACGGACATATTTGTAAATGCTGGTCAAGTAGTAACAGGGAATCTTGCACCACATTTTCTTGCACTTTGTAAACCAAACTACACAGCCCTTGGATGTAAACAATACACACAATTCATCAGTAGTGTGCATGCCTGTACTGGAAATCCAGAGCTTATCATGAAAGCCAGGAAGACTTTCCCATCCAAAGAAGCAGCACTGAGCGTGTATGCAGCTATGTATCTGGCTGTAAGTATCCTGTGCTCTTTGATGGCACTGTGGCTGAGAGAGCAAATGGCTCACACTGAGGGGAGGAGGGAGGAATGGGGAGAACATAAGGCAAATGTCTGATTTTTGTGTGTCAGAACCAGGTTCTCAGTTTACTTCCTCCTTTCCAGATAACATGGGAGGAGGCTTTGTTGGGTGGTAAAGAATGAGGGCAGGAATTGCCTGTGACTAGTAGAGATTCTTTTCCAAGTTTTAACTCAGTATAGATTAGCAGAATTGCACACAGCTGTGTTCTGTCGTGGGATGAAACAGAAGAATGGGTTTGTGTGTCTGATATCTGCAGGCTTTCCATGATCTGTGCATGTGTTTAGGCATCAGAGTTGGTATTTGTATATAGGCATCTCATTGCTTGTGCAAAGTCAGTTTGGCTCTTGCTCTGCAATGAAGTGGGCTACAGGACAATACAGCTCTTATTCTCCCTCTCCTGTCTGATACAAGGAGCAATAAGCAAGTAGGGCTGGGATCGAAACTGGTGTTGGCTGCCTGGTATCAGAGCTGTTCTAGAAGCTGTTGAGAAGTACAAGGAGGCAGGCAGGAGGCAGAGTGACTAGTGAAGTTAAGCAACTTGGTGCAGTAGTGGCTTAAGCCATATTGTGCTAGTCTTAAGCAGAAGCACATCTTGTCCTTTGAAAAACTGTTCCCAGTACATGCCTGTGGCAGTCTCTTACCTGGTCTGTGCTGGTAGTCACACTCCTCTGTAGCCCTGGGCTGCCCTCATAGTATCAATGAGAAACTAGACAATATGTGGGTTGTTTAGCCTGGAGAAGAGGAGGCTCAGGGGTGACCTTATTGCTGTCTACAACTACCTGAGGGGTGGTTGTGGCCAGGAGGAGGTTGCTCTCTTCTCTCAGGTGGCCAGCGCCAGAACGAGAGGACACAGCCTCAGGCTGTGCCAGAGGAAGTTTAGGCTTGAGGTGAGGAGAAAGTTCTTCACTGAGAGAGTCATTGGCCACTGGAATGGGCTGCCCAGGGAGGTGGTGGAGTTGCCGTCCCTGGAGCTGTTCAAGGCAAGATTGGATGTGGCACTTGGTGCCATGGTCTAGCCTTGAGCTCTGTGGTGAAGGGTTGGACTTGATGATTTGTGAGGTCTCTTCCAACCCTTATGATACTATGATCTCTGTGGTCACTGCAGCAGTTATCTCTTAGATTCCTTCAGTATTTGAACAGTGGCCTGGCTTCTGCACATCTATACGCATGTGCTGCTTTCCAGCTTATATTTAATGAGCTGACTTTTAACTCTTGGTTGATGCAGAGAGTGATGCTTTGCCAAGTGGCAAGGTCTCAACCCCATCCACAGGCAGCTACCAACTCCATGCTTCTGAATATGCTTGGAGACCCAATTGCTTGAAATCTGCAGCACTGGCAGCAATGTTTTCCACAAGTTTCTTCTAAGTGGTGTCTGCTTATCACCAGTTAGTGCAGGCAAGGATTGTCTGCAAATCAGAGACGAGCAATAAAATCATCTTCTAACTCAAGGCAAGTGTAGGGCTCCTAATAGTATTGTCTTTATTTTCAGGCATATGTAAGGCTTTGCTTCACTGAAACACACCTCTAAATTTGGCATAAGCTATTTTAAAAAGCGTTCAGCATTCTTCATTTTAATTGCTTCTATTTTTCTCATCCATCTGTAAAGCTGGATTTCCACTGTTGCCATGAGTCACAGTAACTAAAGGAAATCAACTGTTCAGCTCCTGCAGAGCAGGAAGGAAAATAGTATTAATACATTTTAAAAGCATAAAAGTAGACACTAGTCAAGTCAGATACTTACTATCAGTGGCTTTTGACATGACTACTTCATGTAAACCTTATGTTGTCTGTGGTCAGTATGCACTGAGCACCAACAATAAGAATTGCTGTGATCTGTTTCATGACTATGATCTTTTGCTAACTTCAGAAGTTAATATCTCCTGTGTATCACTGAATGATGCATGACACTCATTTAACTGAAGCAGTTTAAACTGCGCTCAGAATTTCTAAATTCTTAAAGGCTGCCTAATAAAGTGAGTTGCTATGATGTACCAGCTGAGTTGGAGCCTGCAAATTTAGGTCCTTGATTAATATTGAGGCTCTTTTTTCTTTTTTCTTTTTAATTTATTTTCTTGTTGCATGCTAAAACAGCTAAAACTACTGTCTATTAGACACCAGGGAAAGAAATGCAATGATCCAATATTTGTGGTTTTGTCCTTACACTGTCATGGTGTTTATCAGGATAGTTGGCCCTAAGTGACATTCTCATCACTGTTCACTGGAGTAGAAGATTTAAACAGTAGCTTAGTCTTTGTATGAGCTTTGTGGACATAAAGACCTCCATATATTGCTCAGCTAGGGTTTCATGAGCATATAATCTCTGAGAAAAAATGTGCTTTCTTTCTGTTTAACAGAAATGGGGAGGGAGGGGAGGAGTGGATTGTTGCAGAATCTTCCGTGGACATTTCAGCCAGCTGTGCACCAAACAAAATCATCTTAAAGGCATAGACTGCTAACAGGCTGAGCCAGAGCAGCATCAGCCATGTGTGATTTCACTGATCAGCATACTGAGAAGCATAGCCTATGTTTTAGCTAGCAATTCCCCTATCTTCTTGCTTGGCCTTAGCGCCTAACATTTGTGCTTATTGTCTTGTTAACAATAGCTGCTTTTCTTCAGCTAACTTCTTGAGTCTTCCTTTCTCTCCTCCCCCCTCTTTTGAGAGTGGGTGGCTGCTATAGCAACTCAGAATTTTCCTCCTGCTGAGCGAACAGTCCTTTTCAAACAATGTATTGCTAATATTTAGACTTCTCTTTGGTGCTTGCTCTCTCACGTTTTCTCTCAGTAGCTATCAAGAGAAAGTTAGCAGTGGAAATGTTGAGTAGAAGCGTTCTGGTTAGGAATTTTCTTTACCTGCTCCAAACACAGGCACTTTCCCTGGGGCATTACCTGTCATCTTCAAGCTCTTAGGTTTATTTTTTCCCAGTATATCAAAGCCTTCAAAATTAACTACTGTGAATCTATTCCAAAACCTCTAGCCAAGCTGGCTGCTACCTTAGGTGTGTGCTTGACTTATCTTACATATTTTGTTTGATTTTTAGGTTGAATTAAGAAATTGACTGCATTTACTCCAATTTCTTATCAACATTGCAGTTCACCCTTTCTCAGCTGGAGCCATGCTTGCTCACATAGCTATTAAGGCAAACACTGCAAATTTATGAAATAAAATGCAATTCTATAAGCTACATATTGTATGTAGAAGCTAACACAGACTGGACAATTTGAGGTATATTTTGAGGCAGCCAAATATGTGCATACTTGAGCTTCTTCCATAACTGAGAGACAAACATGAGAAATCCTGATTATTTTTTTTAAGAAGGATTTCAAAGATTCAATAGATCTATGTCCATGACTTTTCATAGGAGACTTGTGACTAACAGTTGCTCTTTGTTACAGACCCAGAGGACTGATTATTGTTAGTTGTAGTTTAAGGCAAGTTTTTATTCATTCAATAAAATTCCTCCATTTTTTGCTTTTTTATTCTCACTGCATTGGACAAGAGCAGTTGGCAACCACTGTCTCATAGGATAAGTGTGCTACCACATAGCAGACGTCATGGGCTTCAGATGTTGGAGGTGTTAGCTGCTTCTAGGCTGAGTGTTAAAAGAATATTACAGTTTGATCAAGTGATGTGTCCAAAGACCTCTGAAGGTTTCTTCTCAGTCTTCATTGCGATTCAGTTCCTCATGTTAATGACCTCTGTAGACTGAATTGGCTTTAATTAGTCTGGGGTGCATCCTACAGTCCTTGTACATTGAAAGTTATCTGTTTTCTAGCTGTTCTAGAGTTACAACTGTGGGGAGCTCGTGGTCAGAAACTTAATAATAAAGTCCAAGATTTCTAGAGCTTTCTCTTCTTTTCAACAGCCTTCACCACTGTCTGTGAAAGCAGATTTTTCTCTAGGGTCATCAATACTGCAAAACTGGTAGAGAAAGCTGGAGATGGCTTCTAAAGCACTAAAAAAAATTCTCAGTGGACAGCTGCAGATGATTTGTGAATTTTACTATGGTGTACTCTAGAAATAATATGACCCAATAGTTACAAATTAAGGAAGCTGAAGAGCTTTCAGATTGTCAAACTAAGCAGGGAAGCTTTTTATAGCCTACCATCCACTCTAGCCCCACTACTTTTTCAGCTTGTGATCTCTGAGTATCTCTTTGCTTGTAGCTGTGATGAATATTGGAAGTTATACAGCCCTTGTCGAATATATGTAACAGTACTTCTATTAATTGAATAGTTCAAGGTTTTCTCTTTAATACAACACATTAAAATAGGTAAAACCAAACATGAGATAATTTATATTTAGATCACTGCCTGTGCAGCGATTCCTTCCTCTTTCTGCTTGTCGCCTTGAGTCATTATTCTCTCTCTTCCCACTAATGGACTGGTCTGTCTCTGTCCTCCCCCTGACCATCTGCTATAGGGAGGACTGAAAGAGCAAACACAGAGGGGATCTTCATACTCGCATTTCTGGGCTCCAGGCTGATGCCAGGAAAGTTAACCTCCCTCCTGGCTGGTGCAGCAGTCTGATAAATCTCTGCTCTGAAGCTCTAAAATGGGCTGCTGGGACCTGTTGTGTATGTGTTTGTGTGCACAGGTGGTTGTGTGGGTAAGCCTAAAGATAGGTGAAAGACAACAGCTAGGAAGAGCTCACAGCATAGCCCAGGAGGTCATTTGGTCCTTCATTTAATGTACAATTCCCATTCTTCTGTTAGGTGGTTAGGAATGATGTTGTTTGCACTGGATTTGGGACATACTTCATGCGAGTCAGACTTGGAACACAATGGTTTTGAGAGCTTTCCCAGCACAGGCTAAGTGCCAATAGTGCAATGTTTCATTATATTGTGACCTGAGATGGTCACATCAGAAGCTTCACAGTTAGCTTTGTCTTTGGTAGTGTCTTTGGCACTTTCTTAGAATCATAGAGTCAACCACATCCCTCCTGGTGCAGACCTTGTTCCTCACATCCAATCTAAGTCTGCTCTGCTCTAGTTTGCAGCCATTGCTGCAGGAGTGTTCAGCCTGAAGAGGAGAAGGCTCCACAGAGACCTAAGAGCAGCTTGCCAGTACCTGAAAGGGGCTACAAGAAGGCTGCAGAAAGACTGTCTGCAAAGGCCGGCAGGGATAGGATGAGGGCAATGGCTTCAAACTAGAGCAGAGCAGATTCAGATTGCATGTTAGGAACAAGTACTGCACCATGAGGGTCCTGAAACACTGCAACAGGTTGCCTAGGGAGGTATTTGGGGCCCCATTCCTGGAGCTATTCAAGGTGAGGATGGACAGGGCTGTAGGCAGCCTGATCTAGTTGAGGATGTCCCTGCTGAGTGCAGAGGGGGTTGGACTGGATGAGCTTTGGAGGTCCCTTCCTAGCCAGACTGTTCCGTGATTTCACTGAGTTAATTAAAGGAACATCTGCAGAAAGTGAGTATTTTTTTCTCAAAAATCTTGTTAATTGAAGTATAATTTTTCAGAGGGAAACTTTCAGGCAGCAGGATTCCAGAGAATGGAAATTCAAAGGTTTGTGATTCATTTCTTCCACTGACCTATCAGAACTTGGAGAGCACTGCCTTAAACCTAATCGGCACTGCAGGCACCCTTAGGGCGGAAGAGCTGCTTTGTCATTAGGCAGTGCTTTTTTTTCAGCAGTATTGCACAGAGAGACTGCAAACAGGCATATTGATTTCTCAGGGATGATTCATAAAGGTTTCTGTATGTGAATTGGTTTATGCGCTGGGGCAGGGGAACTTGGTACTAAACATCCTTAGTCACCATCTATGAAGTACAGGGGTGTATTGATTCAGCACTAATTGAAGCTATTGCACATTATTTCTAGAAGATGATGTTGGCATTTAGTTAAAAGCTCCCTGCTTTTTGATGACTCTCTGGTTAATCTTATGGAGAGGTAGCATGGACAGAGATTAAAAATATCTGTGTCCAGAGGAGAGGGATTTGTTCTTATATACTTCTGTGTTGTGGAATGAAAGTACAAGCCAGACCAGATACCAGAAATGAGACTATTTATTCAAGGATAAAGTGAACGAAACAGAGAAAGAGAGGGAAGGAGAGAGAGAGTAACGGAGAATGAGAAGAGAGGAGAAGAGAAGGAAAGGGATTATATTACTGGCCCGAGAGACAGGGGACAGGCTCTGCTCGCTTGCTCCCTGTGATAGGACAGGGAACAATGGATGGAAGTTGCAGCACAGGAGGTTCCACCTCAACACAAGGGGTAACTTCTTGACTGTAAGGGTCACAGAGCATTGGAACAGTCTCCCCAGAGAGGCTGTGGAGTCTCCTTCTCTGGAGACTTTTGAAGGCCTGTCTGGATGTGTTCCTGTGTGACCTGAGCTACATTGTATGGTCCTGGTCTGACAGGGGAGTTGGACTCAATGATCTCTTTGGGTCCCTTCCAACCCCTGACATCCTGTGATCCTGTGGTTTCCAAAGTCCAAGTCCTTTTTAGCTTGTCCAGGGATGTTTCCAGCAAGTGATACCTTCTTCTTTGGGAGTGCTTCTTTTCTCCTTAGGGCACGGCATGATTGCTGGTGGTGGTGGTGGAGAGAACGTTCCTGGGCTGCTGTCTTCAGGTTGGATATCCATGGTGATGTTTTCTCCCACTCACCTTCTCTCACACTCTGCAAAGATAGTACAGGCCCAGTGTCTTTTATTCAGTTTGTCGCAGCTCCCCCTGGGCACATCAATGCAGAGATGAGTGCCAGGTGTGCTGGCAGTGGGCAGAGCTGAGCCAGCAGGCAAGTTGTTTACAAGTGTTGCATCTCCAGGTGCCCATAGGGGTCCGATGCCGGCAGTGAGCTTTTACCCCTTGCCCAGTACACATTCCTGGGCCTTTCAGGAAAACCACCTGGCAAAGCTGATTTTTATCTTTGTTGGTTTACATGTGCAAAAGGGACAAGATTTAGTCTCTCACATATGCAAGGGAAAAAGGCAGTTGCTAATAAAAAGAATTCCTATTCTTGTCAACATTGTACAGTGAGACATCAGTCTCCTTATTTCTCTGCCTAAGTAAATACATAGGTTTGATGTAAGAGGATAGGACTATCTAATTTTCCTGGGTTTTGAGGCTTTTCAGATTCCCACAAAAGGTAATTTTACTGTATAGCCTAATTCCTTTCTGTATCACTAA
Organism: Tricholaema leucomelas; assembly: GCA_013400475.1. Classification (NCBI taxonomy): domain Eukaryota; kingdom Metazoa; phylum Chordata; class Aves; order Piciformes; family Lybiidae; genus Tricholaema lacrymosa; species Tricholaema leucomelas. The sequence continues at coordinate 27,485 of WAAF01014942.1, read as the reverse complement.
GAAGTGGGCCTGATAACTTTAATGTTCTGCTTTCTTGTTTCTTTACAAAAAAAAAAACAAAACCCCAAACCCAACCCCCAACAAACCAAATACACACAGTCTGTTCAAACAAAAGGCAGAGGTTTTATTCACTGATTAATCGGAGATGCCAATCAGTCTTACACTGTCTTCCTTTCCAATTTTCAGATGTATATCACCAACACAGTAAAGGCCAGAGGAACAAGGCTGGCAAAACCTGTTCTGTGTTTGGGCTTAATGTGCATGGCTTTCCTTACTGGAATCAACAGAGTGTCAGAGTATCGAAACCACTGGTCAGATGTAATAGCAGGATTTGTAATTGGAATATCTATAGCAGTGTTTCTGGTAAGTGTGTATCTGTGCCTCTTCTGTTTGAAAATAGCAGTGCATGACTCATAACTTTGTGTCTCTTAAAACAAAAACAACTGAGAGCCTTTCAGATGATCATGTGACATAAGGGATGCTTCTAATTTGAGGATTTAATTAATTGTCAATTTCCTTAGTTATATTTACATACACTCAGAGATGTGAAGTCAAGTAAGGACTGCCCAAGGACTGCTCACATTATCTTTTTTGAATTTCTTCTATACCATGCTATGGCATTTTTGCACCAAGCCTCAGTTTAAGCAAATGTGTCCTTGAGAGCAACATCTACTAATGTGTGAAGTATTAAATTCACTCTACTGATACCTACACCGATCGGAAAATAAGCAGCATTTCTTTTGCAGCTTTAAAGTAACCCCATTGAATTTATTTTGTGTTAATTCAGATTTACATTGAAATTTTATGATATTATTATATATGTAAAGAAAGGAAACAAACAAACAAAAAGATCACAAATCAACAGCAAAACAAACTTTTTTAGCCTTTTGCTTTGCTGGAACCAGATTTACAATGATTGTGTCAGAAAGCTGGTGCTGGCCCATTGATCATCTTCACTCATAACTTTAGGGCAATATTGTGGCATGTCCTGGTGAGGCCTCACCTAGAATACAGCATCCAGTTCTGGGCTTCCCAGTTCAAGAGGGACAGTGATCTACTGGGGAGAGTTCAAGGGAGGGCTACAAAGGTGCTGAAGGGACTGCAGCACTGTCTGATGAGGAAAGGCTGAGAGCCCTGGGGCTGCTTAGTCTGCAGAGCAGAAGGCTGAGAGGAAATCTGAGCAATGTCTGTAAATAGTTGAGGGTCAGGAAGGAAGGGACAGCCTCTGTTCACTTGTGACCTGGCGTAGGACAAGGGGCAAGAGATGGAAACTGCAGCACAGGAAGTTTCAGCTCAACGTGAGGAAGAACTTCTTGACTGTAAGGGTCCACAGGCTGCCCAGAGAGGTTGTGGAGTGTCGTTCTGTGGAGCCTTTCTAGCCCTGTGTGGATGGATTCTCTGGTCCTGCTCTGGCAGGGGTTGAACTGGAAGATCTCCAGAGGTCTCTTCCAATCCCTAATGTCCTGTCAGCCTGTGACAGATTAGTGACTGCTGTTTACTGTCTGCAAGTTTGTTTGCTTGGCAGCTTATAGTAGTACTAAATACACCTCTGGATTTTTTCCTCATGAAAACACTTTTGAACTTTATTCTTGGATGTCAAGGTCTTTATCTCAAGATCTTGAATCTGAAGACTTGGCTTGTCTGAGAACTCTTAGAGGGATGGCTGAGGTGGGTGTTTTCACTCCTCTGAGAAATGTGAATACAGTTTTAGGTCTCCAAAATATACCTACTCAGATTTCCCTTCCACACAATGTGTCCAGGTGTTATATTTGGTTGTGTGTCTTAAAGACGTTTTTTCTGTTTTGTGTATGCCCCCAGAGTCATAAAAGAGCAGAACAGAAAATAAATCAGTCCCCACATTTTCTCTTCTGTTTTGTGATGCACGCTACATAACTCCTTTGAGTAACTGTGATGGGTTAAAGTTTCTCCCAGAATAAAATCACCAGACTAGCTCAGAAGGTTTGGAAGCAAAACAAAGCTCTATGTACAGCAAAGTAAAATCTGAAAGCATAAAATGCAGCGTATGTGTACAAAATATATTTGCCTATATTTACAATTCAGAAATAAGACAAATACCCGAGGGCTGGGTGTCAGGAGCAGGGGGACAGGGTCTGCTCACTTGCTCCCTGTGATAGGACAAGGAACAATGGATGGAAGCTATAGCACAGGAGGTTCCAGCTCAACACAAGTGGAAACTTCTTGACTGTAACGGTCCCAGAGCACTGAAACAGGCTCCCCAGAGAGGTTGTGGACTCTCCTTCTCTGGACTTCAAAGGCCTGTCTGGATGTGTTCCTGTGTGACCTGAGCTACATTGTATGATCCTGGTCTGGCATAGGGGTTGGACTCAATGATCTCTTTGGGTCCCTTCCAACCCCTAACATCCTGTGATCCCCTTTGGACAAACCCAAATGGGACTACCAGCCAGCTTTCTCCCCTTTTGTTCTCAGTACCTTATAGGTGCAATAGACCAGCAGAAGGTCAGAAAAGAGAGAAAGGAGAAATGCAAAAGCATAATTGCAAAGAACAAGAGCTAAAAGGAGACAGAAGAGTTGTGTGGCACACTTGTACTGAGCTGGTTGAGAGTTTAGTTCAAACTTGGATATGGTCCTTGCCTTATTTTCTCTATCTTACTCTCCATTGGTGAAAGTTTCTGCTGATCAAAATTTAGATGGTACTGACCATTTGCAGGAATTTAAGGTTCTGTGATTCTTTGAAAAGAGAAATAACTTTAGAGGTTGGAAGGGACCTCCAGACATCATCCAGTCCAGTCCCCTGCCAAGGCAGCCTCACTCAGAGTAGTGAGCTCAGCAATGCATCCAGGCAGGTTTGGAAAGCCTCCAGACAAAAAGACTCCACAACCTCTGTGGGCAGCCTGCTCTGGGGCTCTGGCACCCTCACTGTAAAGACATTTTCAACCTCTGTTGCAGTTTGTATCCGTTGCTCCTTGGCTTATTGCTGTGCACCACTGAAAAGAGCTTGCTCCTCTCCACTTGACACCCACCCCTCAGATATTTGTACACTTTAATCAGATCTCTCAGCCTTCTTATCTGCAGACTCAATGACCCTAGGGCTTTAAGTCTCTCACCATACAGGAGATGCTCAAGTCCCCCAGTCGCCCTCATGACTCTCCACTAGATTCTCTCTGGCAGGTCCGGGTCTCTCCTGAACTGGAGAGCCCAAAACTGGACACAGTATTCCAGGTGTGGTCTCAGCAGGGCAGAGTAGAGGGGCAGAATAACCTCCCTAGCCCTGCTGGCCACAGCATTTTTCCTCATGCACCCCGGGATGGCCTTGGCTCTCTTGCCTACAAGGGTACGTTGCTGCTGCTTCACGTGCTCTGATCAACTATTCATGACATTGCTAATAATTGGTATTCTATTGTTCAGCTTTGGTAATGGATTTGCTTTTAGATAAGAGGTTTGGGATTTTTTTGGTTCTCAGATGATGTGTATTACAGGCTTGTTGAAAATCTTTTGTCTTGAAATGGAGAACTTTCTGTAGAACATGAGCTGTATTTCTACAGTAAGCTGCAACTAAAGCCAGTGTCAGTTCTGCCTCATGGATGGCAGGACCAAAGCTCAAAAGCCAGGAGTTGTTCCTTAGGTATTCTGTTTATGTTCTAATCTCTTCTAGGTTGTTTGCGTGGTAAATAACTTTAGAGGACGTCAGCCAGAACATGAACATTTTCATATGGATAATCTGGCCCAGATGCCTATGATCAGCATACCCAGAGTTGAAAGCCCTTTAGAAAAGGTAATGTCTGACTTAATTAAAAAACAAACAAACAAAACCCCAAACCAAAACCGAAAACCAACAATCAAAAAAACCCCCAAAACAATTAAATAAAATGTAGCCTTCCTGGAAGGGTGATCCCAAAATATTTTGATAAGAGTGCCCAGGCAATCAGATTTAAAGTAAGTAGATATGGCAGTGAAGGACAAATAAGCCAAGAATTAATTCAGAGACCCTGCATGGGAGACTCTTCATGTTACCTCCAAGAATAGTCACTACCTGTCAGTCCAGTTTGCTGCTGTAGCCACAGCGCTAAGTCTGTGTAGTCAGACTGAGTAGATGTGAGACCCTCTTCCACTCCTCAAGCAGGTTTGATTAATGTGATTAATGCTTTGGCTGAGAGTGTGCAGAGCTTGGACTGCCCAAGGGGTTATGCAGTTCAAGTAAGAATGGCATTTATTTTGTTTCCTTGGGGCGGTGCTGGTGCGGAGCATGGGATGCAGTCCTTACTGCATCAGCTGTGGGGCTTTTATCATCAGGTATATGCTAGCCTAGGACAGAACACCAACTTGGAAACACTGGCAAACAGCTTAATGAGCATGATAATAAGAGAGAGTCACACTGGTCATACAAGAGCTGCACAAAAGCTACTACCTCTTGCCAAAACAAAATGTCTCTTTGGACTAGGATATGCTAGTGATGGTCTCCTCAGTATGCCAAGACGTTTTTGAATGAGCAAATATTGTGATGCATTCAAAATCTATTTTTTTGTTAAAAAAACAAACCAAACCCCAAAAACCCAACCTAGTTTTTCAAAGGTGATATTGTGCTGCCTCAGTGTTAGGTAATGTCTGAACAATTTCCTGAGCAAACAAGGACTGCAGTAGATAACATAACCAAATCAGGAAAACATTTAGGCAGTTTTGCCAGGGGAGACAGCTTGAACTACTAATGCAAAGTTTGAAATAAATTCTACTCTTTTCTAATGACTTCACCTGTTTGTTAACATCTTTCGTATTGTGTCCATGTTTTAAGGTAGTAAACAATTCTACCCTGGATAGGGCACCAAAGGTATGTTTATATGGCATTCTTCTAAATCCAAGTAACTCCTGATACATTTTCATATTAAACATAGGGAGAAATGTTTTTACCATTTCCCAGACTGTTGTAGTCACTAGAAAGTGGTGGGAGTTGTCCTGTAGTAAGAATTGCTGCTTGCTGTGGGTTTCTTATCCCTTTCCTTGAAGGAAAATAAGACTTCTTTTGATAATGCTCTAACATGCTTTGTTGAACCAGAATCTGTCTGAGGTACTTCTCTTGATGCAGAATTGTAGAATCAGTCAGGGTTGGAAGGGACCACAAGGATTGTCTAGTTCCAGCCTCCCTCTGTCATGGGCAAGGACCCCTCACACTAGATCAGGCTGTCTAGAGCCTCATCCAGCCTGGCCTTAAACACTTCCATGGATGGGGCTTCCACCACCTCCCTGGGCAACTTGTTCCAATGTCTCATCACCTTCATGCTGAAGAACTTCGTCCTAACATCCAGTCTGAATCTACCCATTTCTAGCTTTGTTCCATTACCCCTAGTCCTGTCACTACCTGACATCCTAAAAAGTCCCTCCCCAGCTTTCTCGTTGTGAGATCATTTGTCATTTGCTGGAACAAGCATTTGGATGCTGAATGTTCTCCCCCTTTACTCTGCTCTCGTCAGAACCCACCTGGAGTATTGTGTGCAGTTCTGGAGCCCCCAATACAAGAAGGACATGGAACTGATGGAGTGGGTCCAAAGGAGAGCCACGAAGATGATCAGAGGGCTGGAGCACCTCTGCTATGAGGACAGGCTGAGAGAGTTGGGGCTCTTCAGCCTGGAGAGGAGAAGGCTTTGAGGAGACCTTATAGTGGCTTTCCAGTATTTGAAGGGAGCCTACAGGAAAGCTGGGGAGGGACTATTTACATGGTCTAGTAATGTTAGGACGAGGGGGAATGGGTTTAAGCTGGAAGAGGGGAAATTTAAACTGGATGTTAGGAGGAAGTTCTTTACAGTGAGGGTGGTAAGGCACTGGAACGGGTTGCCCAGGGAGGTTGTGGATGCTTCCTCCCTGGAGGTGTTTAAGGCCAGGCTGGATGAGGCCTTGAGCAGCCTGCTCTAGTGGGAGGTGTCCCTGCCTATGGCAGGGGGTTGGAGCTGGATGATCCTTGAGGTCCCTTCCAACCTAAACCATTCTATGATTCTATGATTGTATGATTCATTCAGTAAACTTCCTGTAAAATGGCAAACCCAACCATGTCAGTTGGCCTGGGACATACTGCTTTAATAATAAGAGTGATGGAGGATCTCTTGCAATAGAAGCTATTTCAGTGGCTCAGAAGCCACCATAGATAGTAAATGTACATTCTCTGGCTATTGAAATGTTAAATCTTTTCTCTGAGGGTAAAGATGTCATGCCAGCTTAGTGTTTCTACCTGATTTGGCACCCTCTCCCTCATGACTAAAGATGCTCTTTTCCTGAGAGTTATCCTAGGCAAGATTGAGATGGGGGGAAACCTATATCCAGGTATGGAAGGGTAGTGGCAGAAATGATGTTTGCTCTGCTTGAGAGTGACCGCTACCATTTGTGAACTGCCCAGGACTCTCTTATGTGAATGAACCTCTTTGCTTTTGAACTCACATTCCTGTGGCAGTGGAGCATAGCTGTTTGCTGTCGCAGAGCTTCTCACAAAGTTTGGGACTGTCCACAGGGTATTAGAGTTGTTGAAATCAGTATGCAGGTACATCACTGCCTGCATTACAAAATTGATGTCCTTCCCAGACAGAGAGGATGATACAGGGGGATGCTTTTAGGGGGAATGCTTTCTTATGTTCCCACCCTGAAAAAGTTTAAGTTTGATTTAGCAAGTACTTATATGTGTTGAGCTTTCATGGATTTTAAAATATAAAAATACAAAATGTTTAGCCCAAAGTTTTAGATGGAAGCAGACCCTGTTAATATAAGGCACTAAGAATAATACTTATGTGTAGCTAAGGTCTAAACTTGAGCTTTCAATTAAGTGCCATCACTGGAAGAACTTAGTTTTTGCTTTTGAACTGACTTCTTATTTTGCAGCCTTTTTCATTTTTTTTTCTCCTCTGGAGAGAGGAGAGTGCTAAATAATGCGTGTGCTACTCGCCTTTGCCTACTTTAGCCATCTGCAAATTACTGTTCAGTACATTTCAGTGAGGGCCATTCCAGTTCTATGTTCTGAATGCATTTAGATTTGCATTTGGCTTATTTGAAATCCGTTTTTCCTTATTCTTAGTCTGCAGACTCCTGTGTCAGCATTAAAGATGGCTTAGACACTGAGAGTAGCATAAATCCTGACTGAGTGAAGGTATCATGGATTCAGGCAGTGCTGACATGAAGCACTGCAACTCTGATATTAATATTTAAAAGTAATAACTACATGGTACCTGTGATCAATCAATTAAAAGATGCTGTCTTAAGAATGACTCCATTAGAAATCGCTGTGTGGTACCTTGCTCATTGCAGTGTTGTTCTAAATGCACACATCAATAAGTAAGCGCATGGTCCACTACACAGGCCCCAAACACCTTACTTCTGTGCTTCCAGATCTGCTGCTTACTGCTCCAGTGTTTTTTCCTGATGGAGAGCTGCCACTGTCTGAATTCTGGTGGAGGTCAGGAGCTACATTTGAAGTGCACTTAAATAGGAATAAGTGTGCTTGTAATATTCTGCATTGAGCTGCTGCTGCTCGTTAATGACCAGGGTTGATCACTGTTTACATGACACTTGGTGTTTAATTGTGGTGCAGGTAAACAATGAAGCTGTTCTGCATGGGTACCCACTTCTCATGCACTCAAATCAGCCATAGCTATGGAGTGTCTCCTTGAAGAATCCCTGCCAGAGCTGGCTCAGCAATGCAGACTTACTGGTTTCACCTTAACTACTTTCATCCTCAAAATGTAATGAAAAGCATAGGAACCAAGAAACCTCATGGCTGATACATCTGCTTCTTTTTCTTTCATGTCTCTGACCTTCATCATCTCTTACAAGACAATTTGTCACAGGTGGCACACTCCTGCAGAGGGGAGGCTCTCTTCCTAGTGCTGTCAAGGTTGAAGACTCCTGTTATTTTGCAAGACTTTCTGGGAAGTGGGAATGTTCTGGCACCTGGAAGAGTTTGAAGTTCAGCTTCATCAAGTGCAGTCACAAATTACTTTTCCTGTTTTCTGCTTCAGGGGAAACTGACATTATTTCATGCTGGTCACCTGAAATTTCTTACAGAGGGTTCATACACATTTTGCAGTTGCTGCTGATTCTCCTAGCCTTTCTCTATTTTTATTATTATTTTTAAAATAATAAGTATTCTAGGTTGGAAAAAAATCAAATGCAAAGGGAGCATGGAGCATTGAAGACTAATGGAAGCAGTAGGCAGAATCCCAATGTAAGAGACTTTGGAAAGAGGCTTTTTAGGTAGGAGAGGTGGTTCATCTCCTCTGAGATGATTCTGTGTTTTCTGTAGCTTATTTGCACGGTGGATTCTTTGCAGTTCTCTGACAGCTGAGCTGCATTTATCTCCACAGTCTCTTCCTGGCATTCCTCTATAGTGCTACTTCTGTCAACTGTCCCCAAAGCAAATGCTTTCCCAGAGTCACCATTCCTTGTTCACGTGAGGTTTTGTATATTCCACCTATAGGACTGACTCTGTAGTATGACTATGAACTAGAAACAGAGACTTTAACTTCGCTCTCTCTGTGCCATTTCTAAGTTTCAATGGTGACAATATTTGAAGTTCCTCTCACAATAGGTGCCCTTGTTGCCTATCGCACCGGTTTCTGGTGGCTATCAAGGTTAATTTTCTCAAAAGTATTGTTGAGTTTGACACTGTAATTGTTGTTGTATTATCTGCATGATAAAGATGATGAGGTGGTAAAACACTTGGCAATAGTAAGTATAGATACCGTGATGGATTCTGATTGGATTTTAACACTGGGGAAGCTTTCCCCTTCTGTTTTTAAGGTATGGTCTTTCTTCTATTTACTCTATCTGGATAGTCACAGGACAGCTTCTTCATAGTTTCAGAAAAGGATATTTTTTATTTTAATTCTGTTACTGGTTCTTCCTTGGTCTTCAGCATTGTGGAGCTCAGAAATCTTTAACTGATGTGTATGCAATTGCATACACACAGTGTGGGCTAAGGAGTCTGGTCCCATCCCTGAGCTTCTCCAGGGAGGCTGATCACGTGTCACTGAGGTCACAGACTAAAAGCAAAGCACAAAGATGTCTTAGCTGTCATACACGGGGAAATGGGGCAGAGGGGTTTTGTCTGTTTCTGTTCAAAATATTTCAGTTGAGATGTACCTAAACACTGTTACCCTTGATGTCCAGAAGCATGCACAGGTATCCACAGACATCCATGAATTAGAGCACTCTGCCTCCAGGATGGCTTGGCTAGAGGCCACGTGCTTATGGTAGATCATAGGGAGGTTTTTGATTCTCTTTTGTTATAATGCTGCTCTCTTAATCATGCGGTACATTGGAGGAGATAGAGTAACAGCTTCAGTTCATACATAGAAACATAGCAGAGGCAGCTCATGGAAGACCATAAGCAATTGTATTTCATTGTCAAGCATTTGTATTTGCATTTATGTCCTGCTACTCTTCTGCTTAAATCTGCTTCTGAGGGGATTGTACAAGAATTGTTGCTGACTGACTACAAACTGTGATCACCACATCTAATCTCACATAAAATAATACTTAAAATGTAGGAAATGGAATTATAACAGTGTGTGACTTCCTGTCGTAGTTTGAGAGTTCTCCCTCTCCCTGCCACAATTCACCAAACTAAATCAGCTGGCTGGAAGTTAAGGAATGAAGCTGTATTTACAGCGTAGCACAAGTTTACAAGCATGTATACACAAGATATACAGAAATTTACAACTATATACAATTATATACAAGTTAAAACTAATACAGAACTACAAAACCTCTCCCAAACAGCAGAACTGCACAGGAGGGCTCTGAACTAACTCCCTTCCTTCTTCCAACTCCCTCCTTTATCTCAGAAGGCTTATGTGCAGGGTTGAGATGCAGATAAGGGGTTAGAAGAAGAATGATTAGGTTGAGTTATACAGGTCCAGGCAAAGGGGTTAATGAAGCAAACAGCAGCCAGACAGAGACTGAGAAACTTTGTTATTGTTTCTTGTTTTTATATCCCTGAGCAAAACTAGTGAGTGATACAGTCATCACTATTATTTTCCTTTCACAGCCAATGATCTAATTTCTCTCATTAAAGCATTCCAATTAGCCTCAAACCAGCACACCTCATTAAATATACCTGTTGTAGGTGTTACAGAATCAAGGTCTTAGCAACAGTCAAGAAGAGCTTTTGCAAGGCAGCTCCCTCGGAGCATGCATCACTAGTTTCTTCTCTTGGATAGGACTAGACCGATTCAACAACTTCATCTCAGGCAATAAACACATGTGTGCAAGAGTACTCTGAGTGTGTGTGTGAGGAGGAGGGGGGATGTGAAGCATAGCAGATGGAGTGTGGCGGCAGGATTCTGTGCAGCTCTGCTACTTTTTCAAGTGGGAATTGCATCTGAACCCAACCTTTCCTCCATCACCAGCATCAAATACAATCTGATGGCCAGAGAATTGTATCTACATTACAGTCTTTATGGGAGAAGTTAGCACAGGCCTGACAGACCGTAGTAGGTTGGCTGTTAACAAATTCCACTATGTTAAGGCCTACAAACAAATTTTCAAATTTATGTTTTAGAAAAAATGGATTTTTTTGTTGTTGGAATGATGGCTGGGTTTCAGTTTTTCTAACTGTATCCATGAGAACAAAAATCTTCCAAGTAAAAGAATATCTAATATGCATAATGAAAACTGCCAACCACATAAAAGGTGACCCTCTTTTTTTTTCCCAGTGCTTTAGCACTATAGAATCACTTATAAACTGAGTTTAACCAAAATCTTAACAGAGATAAACAAGTATGGGTTATTTACCCCTCCAGAAACCTGCACTCAAGGCTTAGCCTTTAGTTTTCATTTTGCTGTTGGTGTGAGAGCACAGCTCTGAAGCATGCTTTGTTTATGTGATGCTGACATCAAGCTGATAGCACCAGTTCAGAATGATAATAGAACAGCTGGCATGCCTGTCTGCTAAACCACTACCACTGAGCAAAAGTAATTTCCCATGGAGTTGAAGAAGCTGAGGTCTTGTGTGTGGTTTGGTATTGGTTTTGGTTTTTTTTCCCTTGTCTCCTGCATCTGTGTGAATGTTTGCTGCTGGTTGTTACGGCATGCTGAACTTTGTCATGGTAATCTAAGTAAAAGAGTACAGTAAAAGAGCTGAAATGCACTTATGCAAGAGAGATGCTGTTTGGTCTTGATTTTCTGGGGTTTGGTTGGTTGGTTTAGTTTATTTTTGTTTTGTTGTTTTTCCTTTGGTCGGTTGGGCTTTTCTTCTGTAAAGAGTCTCAGCAATGCTTGTTTATAGTTTTGCCTGAGGCAGTATCATAGGAAAAAGCATGAACACACCCTGCCAGTTGCATGAATCTGTATCAGTGATTCTTGCCATCAGCAAGTGATTATTTTTGCCCTAGTTGTCCATCACCCTGATGAGTCCGTTGAGAATGAATGGGCAAGTCCTTGCTAGGGTCTGAATCAACAGCTCTGCATCTGGTAGCTTAGCACTTCTCTCTGAGGGTTTACTGAGGAAAGGGCATTTTCTACTATGTTGTTATGGCCCATGCCCTGAATATCCTTCCAAGGATGCTGGCCTTCTTGTTTTGGAAGCATAACTGGCAGGAACATAAACCATATTCTCCTTTCCTAAGTAACAGCTATCCAGTCCTGAATTAATGCCACATGAAAGAACATTTGGTTCTCTGCATCACAGGCAAATATGTGTTGCTCAGCAAAAGGGATAGCAGGACTTGAAAGCATTGATTGGAATGAACAAGGAAGAGTTCTTTTCTTCCACTTTATCATTTTTAAACTATCTTAATTTTTCATTTTTAAAACATTTACTTATCAACAAAGTGAATAATTTTAGATCAATGCTTGTCTAAGTTGACAGATAATTTACAGATCTAAAGAAAGAAAATAAAAAGTAAGTGCTCTGAAGAAAATCTCGTGATAGCCTCACAGCACCTTCAGAGTCGTCAAGTTTGCTCCAGTCTATTGCATTTCCTTGGCCAGCCAGCTCAAACATTTCAAATTGTTAATGTTCTGTTTCCTAATTGGGAAATCTAATTCTTTTCTTCTGCATAATCAAAATCTTGAAACAATGGCATTTGCTAACATCATTTATTGAAAACATATAGAAAATTGCGCACTGGCTTTTAAAAAAAAAAAAATCTGGTGTGGTTTAATTGTTATTTAAAATAGATTTTTTCCTATTTATAGACAGATCTTGATTGATGTGGTGGTGTTCTCCTCTGAAAGCTGTCATGCAATGCAGCAAGAGCATTGATAGAGCTAAAATGCATTTTACAGGGGAGACGGAAGAGAGCTCCCCCTCCTCCTAGACACAGCACAGTGAAGAGAAGTGTGGTGGATTAGGAACTCTTCCCCCCCAGCTTGTTGCAAGATTACCAGACCGGCTCAGACAGCTTGGCAGTTAAGATGAAGCTCTATTTACAGCATGGCAAAATTCACAAGCATATATACACAATATACACAACTATTTATGATTATATAAAAGTTAGAAATAACACAGAAATACAAACACCCTCCTGGACAAAGAAAACTGCCCAGAAGGGCTCAAAGCTACCCCTCCCCTTCCTCTTTTTCTCCCCCCCCTCTATCTCAGATGGACAAACAAAACAAAGCAGAAGCCAGCAGCAGCCAGCAAAGTTTACATGTTAGGTGCTGACATTAGAGATGAGATATTGGAGCAGATCAGGGTTAAAAGGAAATTATTAGATCCAGCAGCACAGACCAGACAGAGAAACAAACAGGGCAATATCCCAGGACAAAGTGAGAGAGCATTGTTTATATTTTGACTTTTTATCCCTCTCAGCAAACCAATGAATGATACAGACATTGTCATTTTTTTTTCACAACCAATGATCTAATTTCTCTCGTTAAAATATTCCAGTTAGCCTCAAACCAGTACAAGAGGGAGAAGAACGCACAGCCCTGTTTGCAGAGAGGGCAGTAAGGCAGCTCTGCTGCGCTCCTGCTCGGGGTAATTCTGAATGCCTTTCTGTAATGTGGAAGTCAAAGACAGCTGCCTGCCTGACCCTCCACGGACCAGTAGACAAATATCCAGACACTTCAAAGTAAGAGCTAAGAAATAGCATTGAATCATTGTATTGGAAAATAACGATCAGTTATTAATTATCACAATTTATGGTTTTTTTTTCATATTAAAAAATCAAGAAAATTCCCTGAGATTCTTTGGATTTTTGGTTGAAAGGAATTAATTGCACAGAATTAAACAGTTTAAACAATCAACTGGGAAAATAGTAACTTGGAAAAATTCTAACTATGCTTATGAAGTCTTGGCATTCACTCCAGCATATGTACTCATGATGCTTTTGGTCCCTGAGTAAGTCTCCTGTATCAAAGACACTTTCAAACTTGCGATAATGATCCCAGAGTAAAATACAAAATACTCCAGTCAGAGGGAAGGAGAGCTGGCAGGTGTGAGCTGCATACATGTGGCTGCCTTTAACAACCCACAAACGATGAGAGGCAGGAAGGCTCCGTGCAGAAAGGCTGAATGCAGAAAAAAGCTGAATGCAGAAAGGTGCAGTTTTCTAAATCATCCCGCCTTAAATACTTCATTTTGAAAATCAAACTGGCCAGTAGGCACTGACATCATTGTTCTGGCCAATGAATTCAAAGTTCCATGCCTCATTTGACCATGCAGGCATGTTGAGGGCAGCGCAAGACACCTGACACGTGGTGCTAAGCCCCCTAGTCCTCAAGGCTTTGCTGGGGCCAAACCCTTATTGTTTTCTCATCTGACTCCACTCCTGGACCCACAACAGAAGGAGGAGAGCAGGGGTTAAACCAGCGTGGCAGGATTTATGCCCTACCAGAACAATCATGGGTTGGAAGGGACCTCTGAAGGTCATCTAGTCCAACCACCCTGGAGTCAACAGGGTCATACTCCATTAGATTAGGTTGTCTAAGGCCCTACTGAGCCTGCTCTTGAGTATCTCCTGGGACAGAGGCTCAGCTACCTCCCTGGGCATCCTGTTCCAGTGTTCCATTACGCTCATGGTGAAGAATTTACTCCTAGCATCAAATCTACATCTACTCTTTTCTGATTTAAAATCACTGTCCCTCATCCTATCACTACAGGTCTTTGTGAACCGTCCCTTTCCAGCCTTCCTGTAGACCCCTTCAGATACTGGAAGACTGCAGTAGGGTCTGTCAATGAAGTGGGGAGTGGCAGTCACCCAGGAGTTTGGCACATGGAGGGTTGGGGAGGAACTAACCTGTAGAACTGTTAATGAATGGCAGCTGAGTAGTCTTCAAGAGCTCTGTGTTCCCCAGCTGCTCTTACAGGCTGGTAAGAAGCGCTCCAAACACCTCCTGTGATGAAGAGGAGGGTTACACATTAAAAGGCAGCAGACACTCCAAATTCATATGGAATAAAACACAACTAAGAGGCTTGTGTGGTGGCCACCATTCCTCTCCAGCACTTTCTGTGCTGTATGGTAATGGATTTTCTGAAGACTTAAGTGGGAGCTGTCTCCTTGAGTTGTCTGTGCTCTCCAGGAGCTGTCTGCATCCACCCCTTGTCTGCAGCACAAGAAGGGAGGTGTCGAGAGAAATCTGCAGTGGTTTGTGTGATGTTATTTCCCTCTCTGCATTTTTGTGGCTGACCAGCAAGATTTCCTTTACTAATTGTACACATTGCATGTTTTTTAAGCAGTGGTGCCAGCCAACGGTGCCATGTACCTGAAGGGAGTATCCAGTTCCTTAGGATCCCACATATAACTTCAGCTGAATTGTCACATACCAGATGTTTGAAGAGGCACTCGCTTAGTTCAAAGCATGAAATAGTAGCAAAGCTCTTTGGGATGCTGGAGTTCTAGTGTGTGGGGTCAAATTCTGATACACATCTACATGTGTGCAAGAATAGCCCCACTGAAGTCAAGAGGAGAATTAACATTGCAGATAAAGTGGACAGCATAGTGATTCTGAGAAAAGACATTTTGAATTGGAGTTCTCAGCTGCCAAATGCAATTTGGTTGTAGCACTTTCTCATAGAGTGGTTTATGTTGGAAGTGACCTCAAAGCTCATCCAGTTCCAACCCCCTGCCATAGGCAGGGACACCTCCCACTAAAACAGGTCACTCAAAGCCTCATCCAACCTGGCCTTGAACACCTCCAGGGAGGGAGCAGCCACAGCCCCCCTGGGCAACCTGTGCCAGTGTCTCACCACCCTCACTGGAAAGAACTGCTTCCTAACATCCAGTTTAAATCTCCCCTCTGCCAGTTTAAATCCATTACTCCTCATCCTGTCATTACAAGATCTTATAAATACTCCCTCCCCAGCCTTCCTGTAGGCCTCCTTCAGATAGTGGAAGGCCACTCCAAGGTCTCCTTGAAGCCTTCTCTTCTCCAGGCTGCAGAGCCCCAACTCTTGTAGCCTGAATTGAAGAGGAATACAGAAAAGTGTATTTTAAAATGTACAGGGAAAAAAAAGGGGAATAGATGAATCCTTTCACTTAATAGAGATACAGCATACATGAAAATTCCCTCAAAAACCTTCTCTCCCAACCAAACTAAACCCCAGTGTTTGTTTTCTCTCCCCGCACTGTCTCCCATTAAGCCCCAACAGGCTTGATTGTGCAGCAAGGAACTCGCTGCGGCCTTAAAGGCCACAGGCAGGTTTCTCCCTCATTAGTTGTCAGATAACACTCTTTCCGGAGAGCTGAGGGAAGGGAGAAAAAGAAAGGTTTGGCTTTGCTGCAATAGCAGGATTATGGGATTCAACAACAAAAATTACGATTTCTGGGGTCCACTTCCTAGACCTCTGCTCCTCCAGGAGAACTCTGTGGCTTTCTTAAGGGGACCTGGGCCAAACCACCACAAAATGCTGGTAGAACCACCACACCTAGTTCAGCACACTACCTTAGCCAGCCTGTCATTAGTGAGCAAGGGATTACTTTGACAGGGAGCCACTGTGCTGCAGCCACAGCTGTTTTTATTTCCACCCCCCTGCAATGATCTCCAAAGACAAGGCTGGGCCTCAAGCACAGGAGGCAGAAATATTGAAAATGATGACTGGTTGTTTCTATGTGGTTTCTGGGGTTTTACCTGTCTGTTTCTCCTTTAACTCGCAGAACCATATCACGGCCTTTGCAGAAGTCACATGATGTTGATGCTGATGTGTTTTCACCCCATTGGACTTCATCTCTTTTCACAGCCCACACATGATAATTGCAGTGTATTCAAAAGATCAGAAGTTCTTAGAGGTCCTATTTCTGACTTGATTTTTATGGTCATTTCCAACGCTACCAATCTTTTGAAGAATCCTGAACTGTTAGAATGTCACTTTACTTTCTAGAGGAAAAAAAAGACAAACAACAAACCAACTCTTTAGTTTTGAGTGGAATGGAACAAACTGAGCACTAATTATATTTATCTGACAATACCTGCTATTTTGGCTTCTTGTTGTTTTTAATGGTTCGTGTACTTATTCCAGCAGTACTTCATGTTTTGATTTGACTTTGATTTTTTTTGTTTGTTTGTTTTTATTTTTTTAAATTAATCTACTTTTTTAAATTCAGCATGAACTTGTTTCCATTTGAGTCAATTTCAGTGTATAAAATTAGATGAATATTACATTCTGTATGAAAATGATGTTTGCACATAGTATGAGGCTGTATTCAATGTAAGATATCATTCCAACAGTATGTGATATGTAAGACTGGTGCTTCTGCTTTTGAAGAGAAAACAAACAAGCAAACAAAAAGCCAATTTTTACTGTAATAAGTATTGTATCATAATTTAAAGTTTATTTATTTGGATATTTTTCCTGACATAATTGTAGTTGAATTGTTGTTTTGTAATTCTTGAATGTCTTGGATGATATATATGTATCTAGGTTAAAAGCAATGAAAATAATATAGAGGATTTGATAATTAATATATTCTTTGTACTAATGATATCTCATGAAAGGTTAAGGGCTCTATTCTAAGCTCAGCATATCTGCTGGGAAGTTGTGCTATACAGAAATCATTTAAACAGATTATCCAAGGGAGCTTGCCTCTTCTCATCCTTGTGCAGCCTGATGTGCTGGGAGAATGGATGCTAAGACAAGTGGAGGGACACTGGCTTAGTGAGAAAAGTGCATTTCAGTTTCTGATTCCCAGTTTTATGTTTGAGCACTCATGTGAAAAACCCAGCATGCCAGAATTGATTTTCTTCAGCCTAACTGAGCAGGACAGACTCTGCAAGTCTCTATCTCTGCTTCTCTTTCAGGGCTGCAGTCTTGAAAAACAGAACTCACTATCTGTCTGTGTAGTTTTGACAAATTGGTATTTTTATATTCACCATGAGGCTATGTTCTCATACCTCTGTTCCTGCTGGGAATAACTCAAATCTTCCATTGGAAAGACAGCCTTGCTGCCTGGCCACTGAACATCAAATGGACCCCAGCACTGTAGATGGTGGAGATGTGCTTGATGCCTGCCAAGCCAATTTCCTCTGGCAACAGCTGATGAAGTGGCAGGGCTAGAGAGGCATTGAGCATAGTGACATCCAGTGCTGGTTACTGAACATTCAAGGCCTTAAATTTTTCATAATTTGGTGCATTTCCTGTGTATTAATCATCCTTAAGAGATGGTTGGGATAGAAGGTTGTAGAATCAGGGATACATTTGCTATGGTTAGTTTGAATGCACCCTTGCAGGCATCCAGACAACACCTGTTTTTACTTTCTGTTTTAACCTTATCTTTCACTAAAATGCAACTACCTAAATAGTGCTTGGCAAGCAGGATAAGGCCAAGTAATCTTTGAGTGCAACAGAATATATATCTCACAAAGCCATTGTGCTAAGCTGAGAACTAAAGAAAGACATCAGTGGGGAGAAAAGTCTTAGAATAGAGCCCTTAGCTACAAACAATGTAACTTAGGTGACTGAAACTCCACCTTTTTAAGACTATTAACTGTGTTTACAAAACTGTAGTAGATCCAAAGTTTGTATCACCATGTTAGGCACACTGACCCTTCTTTTAGCTCTTTAGAGTCAACATACTAATGATTTCTGTGTGCAGATTGAAATGAAAACTTCACTCATTTTTGCATGGTAGCAAATCTGCATTTTTTTATATCTGATTTATAAGATTACCAAGAGATTCTTTTATGTTAAAAGAAATTACACTTTTTTCTTTTTTTTTCCAATGTACTGTATATCATCACCTTGTAACTGGTCTCTTTCTCTCTCAGGATCTTTCCCAGTCAAATATTTGGGTTAAATTTATCATATTATCTCTGTAAAACCAGCAGTGAGAAAACAAAAAAGAGAGACACTCTGCTGTATAATGTATTTTTAAATAAAATAATTTTTCATTCAATAGTAGTTTGTTTTTTTATAAGCTATCTGCTGTAGATATATTTTCACAGAGTCTGTCCACATAATGGAATGGGTCAACTGTATTTGGGGATATATTTTTACAATTAAGCAGGAAACCCCAGAACAAACTACCTTCCCTTTAGGACTGGTTCTGATGAAGTTGAAAAGCAGGAATGGAGAATCTGTATTGCAGATTTTTCCACAACCTACTGGTAAAGGACTTTCACCAGGATGTGCATTAACCAAGCTTGGGACTCAGCTTTGATTGTTTTTTCAGAAGTGGCAAGAATTTACCTCTCCCACAACTCTCCACCCAGAGAATGGGCCCTCACTTTTCCATTCTGGACCTGAAAAGGCTTTCTCAGTAGAAACAGTTTGCCAAAACAGAAGTGAGTTGGTATTTTGTGATTAAAATGGCTTTTTAGGTGTTGCTTTTGAAAGTAATTCTGGTTAGCAGTCTGTAACAAACAAGCTTCGTCCCTCATTCGGGACAAAGGTGCAGAGTGGTCCCTGGTGAAACCGCTGTGGCTGAACCATTACAGTGGCTCTAAGTGCAGCTGGCTCTGTTCTCCTTGTAGACCTTTTTGTGTGTGTGTAATTCTCTGAAAGAGCTCCATTCTAAATCATATAATCATAGAATCAACCAGGTTGGAAGAGAACTCCGAGATCATCCAGTCCAACCTATCTCCCAGCCCTAGCCAATCAACTAGACCATGGCACTAAGTGCATCATCAAGTCTTTTCTTGAACATTTCCAGGGACGGTGACTCTACCACCTCCCTGGGCAGCCCATTCCAATGGCAAATCACTCTCTCTGTGAAGAGCTTCCTCCTAACATCCAGCTTATACCTCCCCTGGCGCAACTTGAGACTGTGTCCACTTGTTCTGCTGCTGGTTGCCTGGGAGAAGAGACCAACCCCCACCTGGCTACAGCCTCCCTTCAGGTAGTTGTAGACAGCAATGAGGTCACCCTTGAGCCTCCTCTTCTCCAGGCTAAACAATCCCAGCTCCCTCAGCCTCTCCTCATAGGCCTTGTGTTCCAGGCCCCTCACCAGCTTTGTTGCCCTTCTCTGGACAAGTTCCAGCACCTCAACATCTCTTGAATTGAGAGGCCCAGAGCTGGACACAGTGCTCAAGGTGTGGCCTGACCAGTGTTGACTACAGGGTCAGAATAACTTCCCTTGTCCTACTGGCCACACTGTTCCTGATATAGACCAGGGTGCCATTGGCTCTCTTGGCCACCTGGGAAGCATCTCTAATGCTGCATGCTGCTGTGTTCCTAAAAATGGAATTCTTGAGAGATATGGGAACGGCAGCTGGGCTTGTATCCATGCCATTGCGGATACACTTCCATGTGCTCTGCTGTTGATAGTCATGAGCTGCAGTAAGATGGACTCATATCTCTTCAGTTTTATCGATGTCTGTTAAGAAATGGTAAAGTTGGTGTGTTTTCAGCTGCAATTTCTTTGCTGATGCCTTCTAATTTTGTTGCTGCTCAAGATCACAGTCAGTGTGGCAGTCCAATTGCACATTATGTTAGCAGGGTGCTTAATGTGCTCTTCTGAAGTCTAATTTTGTATTTCTGAAGCTTGCCAGGCAGCAAGCAGAGTGCACTCTGTTTTAGGAACAGATCATCAGAGTTTATTTGGATCAAATATGTCCTTGGCTACCTGTATATCCATGGCCTTGAGGATGCCCAAAAGCATTTGCAGGTGTGTTATGGAGGCAGGGAATTAATGCGGCCGAGTCAGGAATTTATGGAAAAATAGAGTTAAATAGAGTTAAAATAGTGTATATACAGAAATTAATTTAGTTTTAATTAGCAGGTTCAGTTGGTTGAGAAGATCTACAAGGATACCATAGGTAGACTTGACTATTTTGGAAGTCAGAAGTTGGAAAAGGCTTAAGCTATTAAATGTAGCGTCCCCCTTATTAATATAAGGCTGAGCCAAAGATACTCACAGGTGAGTCAGGCTGGCTGAATGGAAGGGCAGTCCAGATGCTTGTCCCTTCTCTGTTTTTCAGAAGCCTCCGGGAATCGTTAAGAACCATAAAGGGTGCTTAAGGTGGAAGCCGTCCAAAGCAGAGCCAGCCCTGTCCATCAGGAGCTTGTCTTTCCGAGCGCCAGGGGCTCCTTCTGCAGAAGCTATCCAGGCGGGGGAGAACTCTATGGCGGGAACACCCCAAGGTGGGAAGTCTCCCCAATATTTATACCCTTCCTAGACAAAGAGCCAAGTTACCACTTCCTAGGCATGAAGACCACAGCCAATCCCCAGGCCGATTCCAGCGCGGGCCCTGCGTGGGGTAACTCTCATGCCAGAAGGGCCCCTTGCTCCCCCCTTTCACACCTGCAGGGCAGGGCGGGGAACAGGTCTTTTTGCACCTTTTCCTCTCCCATTCAAACCACAGAGGGAGAGGAATTTTGGGGTATACAGGACTCCAGGACAAGGTTGAATGGTGAGCAGATCTCGAGACCTCTCAGTCCTGTAGTACCTTCCTCCAAGCACAGGAGTGTTTTCATCAGGCTCTGACAGCTGAGTCAAATCCAACAGAATTCCTTGCAGTACGCCAGCACTTTTCATCTGAGTGTGCTACAGGCATGACAGCAGCTGGAGCCATGCTGCCTGTTTCTCATTTGGACAAGTGGAAAGCCAGATGAATTAGGACCTACCATGGCTTCAGCTTTTGGCCTTCTCTTCCACCTTTTAGGCCTTCTGGTTTTTCAGGGCCTTCCACAAAGGAAAGCTTCACAGTGGCTGCCCACTTGAACTTTTGTGGCCTGCCTAGGGTTGTGCAAGCTTGGTTCTTGAATGTTCTTAATGAAAAGCAGGTGCTTTTCATTAAAAGAGAAAGTTGCTGTTCTCTTACCCTCTCCCATTTGAGGATGACTGTGAGATTCCCAGGCTTGACTTGATATTCAGAGATGAGGAAACTGTGAACACCTTGGAACCAGTCTTTGGAAGCCCATGTGTGTGACTGTGTGGAGTTACCATACCAAGGTATGACTCAACAGCTTTGCTTTTGATTCCAAGCTGCCTGTATGTGGCTGGCAGGAGCTGAGAGGTGATCTTGCCCCTGCATTCAGCACTGGTGAGGCTGTACCTCAAATAATGTGTTTGCTTTGGGCCCCTCTAGAAAGACATTAAAGTGCTGGAGCATGACCAGAGAAGGGCACCAAAGCTGTTGAAGGGTCTGGAGAACACAGTTGCTTCTGAGAAGTGGCTGAGGGAAATGGATTTGTTTAGTCTGGAAAAAAGGAGGCTGAGGAGAGACATTACTGTGCTGTACAACTGTGTGAAAGGAGGTTGTACTGAGGTTACACTTACCTCCATGCTCTCTGCAGCCACAGGGACTTTTAGCCTTGTTGGCAGTCTTTAATATGTTTCTGAATGTGAGGTCATTGAGTTGTGAATCCCTAGGCTTGCTCTGAAGAAGGCAAATAACCCTAAAAAAGAGAGTAAACATGTCTGCAACTAAAAGTGAAAACTGAAGAGCTGTCAAATGCAAAGAGAGTAAATTTCAGGAGCAGGGAAAGTGCCTTCTTCCACCTGTTAGCAAATGTCCCAGCTGGAGGTGGGTTTTCTGTACTGCTTTGGAGGACTGCATTTCTGAAGTGGTGCAGCAGACAAGAACTGCTGCTACTAATCTGCTGTGCCTGTTTAGACCTTACCTGCTGTTTCATCCCCATCTGCTGCTGTTGCTTAAGGAAGCAGACACTGTTCCTTCCCTAGCAACTTCTATTTATACAGCAGCAGCTGACAACTTGAAGATACTCTATTCAGATATTCCAGAAATAAGTCTGATGTGATGAGAATTAAATGCTTACTTAGAAAAAACAAAAGAAAAGCCTTTTGACTCTCCTTGATGACAGCAAACGTGGAGATAATCCTAGCAGAACACAGCAGGAGTAAACCAAGACCCTTGTCTTTTGGTAGTAGTTTTCATTGTTCTCAAGACAAGATGAGAAACCATTCTGAGATTGATTTTATTTTTTTCTTCAGCAATTACAGAAAATACTGTAAGGATGAAGAGTTGGAGCATATAGTCACAGAACTGTCAAGGCTGGAAGGGGCCTCAAGGATCATTCCATTCCAACCCCCTGCCTTGAGCAGGAATACCTCACAGTAGATTAGGTTGCTCACAGCCACATCCAGCCTGGCCTTAAAAACATCCAGGGATGAGGCTTCCACCACTTCCCTGGCAACCTGTGCCAGCATCTCACCACCCTTACGCTGAAGAACTTCTTCCTAATGTCTAATCTAAATCTGTCCTCCTTTAGCATGGATCCATTCCCTGCAGTCCTATTGCTATATTACACCCTAAAATAACCCTCCCCAGCTTTCCTGTAGCCCATTTCAGGTACTGGAAGGCCATGAGAAGGTCTCCTGGGAGCCTTCTCCAAACTGAACAACTCCCACTCTCTCAGCCTGTCCCCACAGGAGAGGAGTTCCAGCTGTCTGATCATTCTTGGGGCCCTTCTCTGAACGCATTCCAGCACCTCCAGATCTTTCTTGTCACAGGGTCTCCAGAACTGGACACAGTGCTCCAGGCGGGGTCTCACCAGAGTGGTGTACAGGGGCAGAATCCCCTCCCTTACCCTGCTGGCCACACATCTCTGGATGTAGCCCAGGCTCTGGCTGACTTTCTGGGCAGCAAGTATCCACTGGTGGCTCATGCTGAGTCTTCCAAAAGAAAAAGAGAATGTCCTTATTTTTGTATAGTCTTTATTCTGTGTTTCCACACTCTAAGACAGTAAACACCAGCACAGAACAAGGCGACTAGAAAGACTAAAACTATACATTGTCAGTGGAGGCTGAGACCTTCCTCACCCTGAGTCTTTTCAGGAAAGAAGTCTCAAGCGAGTAGGAACTAGAAGTCGGCTGTTTATGTGACAAAATTCTGTCATCCTGGGTCTCCTATGGGAATGTTCCCTGTTTATAATGTATATGTCTGAAGTCAATTATTATTTATCTTAAGAACAGATGGTCATAGTTTGGTTCTTCATCAGGAGAAGTCGGTACTGCCACAGCACTGGACACTATGAGCTGCTTTTTCTTGCCACCTGAGGACCTGCCTTACCTACATATTTAAAGTAAAAGGCTGTATTCTGCATTTTTGAATTAATAAAATGGATTTTTTTTTTCTTCAGGAATCTGATGATCTGCATGTAGAGATTAAAAAACTTCTCTCATGAATGTAGTTTCTTCTGAGAATTAGATCACTTCTAGCTATATGCTGCTATCAACCTGAAACTCAAAGGCCCGGTAGTAGAGGGGAAGTTTCTCCTTATGTTGAACTGAAACCTTCTGTGTTCCAGTTTGCTCCTTGTCTTATTGCTGCTGATCACTGAAAAGAGCTTGGCCTCCTCCACTTGACACCCACCCCTCAGATATTTGTACACATTGATCAGATCTCATCTCAGCCTTCTCTTCTCCAGACTAAACAGCCCCTGGGCTCTTAGCCTCTTTTTGTAGAGGAGATGCTCAAGTCCCTCAGTCATCCTTGTGGCTCTCTGCTGGAGCTAAAGCTTGTAAGAGGTATTTAGGTCTTTATATTCTGAAAAGAAAGAGTTGTTTACTGAAGTACCTAAGCATATAAGATGAAAAATTACCATGGAAATTTCTGCCCAAAGGGGAGCTTTCCAAATATTTTATGAAAGAAGCCGTGTAAACACAAATAATGCAAATCAATTTTTGCCTTTTTTCTCGTGAAGCCTTTTGCTGAGCTATCCTGCATAGAAAATTGCAGGCTATGATCAGTGCAAAAATACAAACCATGTATAGCCTATATCTGTCTAATGGAGATTTGTTCCCTGAATGGAGCTCATCATGATCATTGTGCACAGTCAGGCAGAGTTCTGCTGAACATGGGTGTGTGGCAAGGACTTATGCTATTAGCTAGATAAAAAGCAACTTCGGAGTTGGAGGTGATTGCTACTGTATCCATCATTCACTCATCCCCTTATCACACACTCAATACTCCTACAAAGAGATTATAACTGAATGACTCAATTTACAACCTCAGTAACAGAAGCTGCTACTGTTGGTAGCAGCATCTCAGTTTCTAATTGCAGCAACTTAAGGACATCAGACAAACCACTGTGCAGTTTAGATGCTGTTTGGGTTTAGAGGTGAGAGTCCTGATTTTTGCTGCTCATTTATTTCTGCAGAGCTCTAGGGGAAGGATTTGTCAAGCAAAGGCTGAGGGGACATGGGAAAATCCGTTCTACAGCTGTGTGAGTGCTAACAGTATTTTGAGCAACAAGGTAGAGCTCCATTTGTCAGGGAATGTCCTCTGCTTTACAGGGCTGTAAGCATAAGATGGTGGTGTAGGAGGATTCGTATCTGTCATCTGTTAAAGCAATTGGTCGTTAGAGAATCATGGGAAAAGACTTTTTCTTTATCCAAGTGTTGTCATCTGCTCCCTGCTCCACCTGCCCAGTTCATGGATATTTTTGAATTGACACCTGGGAGACCCCAGAGAAGGGAAAGTTTGATTTGGTCTGAGCGAGTTGTAAAAATCTGCTTCCCTTTAATAGCTGTGTGGTGTGTCTTTTGCTATCTCACCTCAGATTTAGCCTAATGAACAAAGCCTGGGGAGTGGCAATGCAAGATGCCCCCAGTAGAAGACCTTGGCTTGAGCTGACAGATAAATAAACACTTGACAATTAGTGGGAGATAGTAAAAAATGACTGCAGACACATTGAATTTTCTTGAAACTTTTAAAAATATCTCCTTTCCATTGATTTTCTGATACTCCTATGGCAAAGACACAGAAGAAACATTTAAAGCTGCATCTCCTCAAAAATACCATTTCAGAGTTATTTTATTTTCCTGCATTTTTTATTTCTTTCACTTGGCAAAATCCTAAAACAATTGGGGAAAACAAAAAGCAACCCTCAAATCTATGACTGCTTGTGAGATTCTAAAAAAGACTCTAATTCTTAGCCATAAAAATGGCAGGTGGTGTTGGCTCACTGAGTGTTGATTACTGAGGTCAACTGGAACACCTTTAAGTTGGTTTTCAGCCAGAACAGACAGGTTGATTCTGAAGCAGATAGACAAGGGCCTGGTCCCGCCTGGCTGTTTGTCCCTGACTCTAATTAAAAGCTGCTTATTGCCCTGTGGAAGCCATTCATCAGGAAGGTTTGGCCACAACAACCCTCTGCAGGGCTACAGAGTGGGGGTGAGTGGCTGGAGAGCAACCTGGAAGAAAGGGACCTGGCAGTGCTGTCTGGCAGCCAGCTGGGCATGAGCCAGCAGTGTGCCCAGCTGGCAGAGAAGGCCAAGGGCATCTTGACCTGTGTGAGGAACAGTTCGGCCAGGAGCATCAGGGATGGCACAGGAGGCATAGGCCTCCCCTGGAGCACTGTGTGCAGCTCTGGGCCCTCACTGCAAGAGAGATCTTGAGGTGCTGGAGCAGGGCCAGAGATGAGACTGAGGAGGCTGCTGGAGGGGAAGGCTGCTGAGGAGAGGCTGAGGGAGCTGGGGGGCGGGTTGGCCTGGAGAAGAGGAGACTCAGGGGAACCTTAGCATACTCTACAGCTACCTGAAGGGAAGGTGTAGTCAGGTAGGGGTCAGGCTCTGCTCCCAGGCAACTTATGACAGGATGAGAGGGCATGGCCTGAAGCTGTACCAGGGGAGGGTTAGGTTGGATGTTAGGAAGTACTTCCTGCTGGAAAGGGGAATTAGAGACTGGAATGGACTGCCCAGGGAGGTGGTAAAGTCAACATCCCTGGAGGTGTTTAAGGCAAGCTTAGATGTGGCACTCAGTGCCATGGTCTCGCCAGTGTGGTGGTGTTAGGTTATAGCTGGGCTGGATGGTCTCAGAGGTCTGTTCTAGACTCAGGGATTCTGTGAATCTGTGATTCTTAACAGCAAAGAAGCATCATCTGTTAGAAGGGAGCATTGCTCATGTCTCAGCTAGTGGCAAAGAAGTGAGACATGGCAGACAACAGCAAAAATAAGACCTCAGCCAATCTTTCTCTTCCATTTCTTTAAAAAAAATGTATTACAAAGGTGCAGATGTAAATTTGTAGCTATGTCTTGTTTCCTGTTCAAAATAGTTTGGTCTGAGTCCTAGTCTAAGCTCTTAACCATTTTACTGGGAGGATCTGTAGTGCATTTTGCATTCTGGCTAACCCCTGAGTGTATTCTGTTTGGCTTAGTTGACTCAGAGGTACCAATAAACTGATTTCACAAACTTCAACTTGGTGTAGTGTTGCGTGCAGCTCTGAAATGGTAGTCACTGGGCAAAACCAGTGGCAGCTGAAGAGGCTGTCCTGGGGCCAAGCACTGAGTACCTTGTGATGCAGTGTTAAATGGTGGTCTGGGCTGGCTAGCTCAGGTATATTGTTACTAAGATACTCAGACAACTTTACAAGAGTGATAGAACCGTAAACTGTGTCCAGACTGCTTTTTGAGTGTGAGAGTTGCCTCATGCTTGCCTTGTGTGGAAACACCTTTGCAAACAGTGAAGGAGACCTGTGAGGGGAAATATCTCAAGGAAAGCTCCATCTGTGGGCAAGGAAAGCCATAGATTGGTTTTGAAGGGCAGCTCATAGCTGGGTTTCATGTTTTCATATACTGTAGCTACCTGTTGTGGAGGGCCCATAGGCCCGAAAATAGACTCTCTCTGTTTTATAGTTATGCTAGTTATTGTAATATAGTTATTAATAAGCCATTTGTGATTATTCCAATAAGATCTTCATAACCATGAGAATCCATTTAATATTAATATAATGGCTGGGGGGGTGACAAGAGTTAAGAATATTGAGTTTAATAAATATATTTTAATAAAAACTATCTCGCACCTATTGATTTCTCCCCTTCGCAACAAACCGGCTTAGGCGGCAGAATCCCCCTCCACGACACCACCTTAGCATGCCTTGCAGAGTTAAGCTGAAGTGGCAGAGATTAGTGGCCAAGATTTCACTTACCTTCACAGAATCATAGAATCACAGAATTAATCAGGTTGGAAAAGACTGAATCTGGCTAGGGACATTAAGGGGAACAAGAAGAACTTTTTTAGGTATATCAGTGAGAAAAGGAGGACCAGGGATAATGTGGGACCCTTCCAGATGGGAAAGGGAGAGCTGGTGACAATGGATGTAGATAAGGCTGAGGTGCTCAATGACTTCTTTGCCTCGATCTTCAATGGCAACAACTCAAACCGTGATGTCCGAGTCACAGAGGATGAAA
>WAAF01014941.1:9062-37658 GCA_013400475.1 Tricholaema leucomelas | reverse complement strand
AATTACAGGTCTCAGCGTGTCTCTTGCCGGCAAATTCATAGACTTGTAAGTTTTAAATTCTTCTTGCTTGCCTTTCTGGGTCCAAAATGTCACTGTCCGTTCTCAGCCTAAGCGCAGTAGGAAGATCTGCAAAAGGCAGAGGTGCACCTTTCCATCCTAGGTCCTTAGTCTGCGGAGTTCTGGTGATCCCGGACGAGCCTCCAACTTGTTGAAATTGAGTCAACGAAAGTTTCTGGTAGTTTTTAGGAGTTTTATTTTGGCAAGCAAGGAGCAGCGCTGGGCGCAGGGGAGTTTATCTCCGCAGCTTCACACTGTACACATGTGATTGCAGGATTTTTATTTCCCGCTCAGATCCATATTCATAAAGCAATTTAATACATATTCTATAAATTCCCGAAGTGGTTGCGGTTTTTCTTGGAACTGTTGCGCATGCCTGCTAATCCTTCTGGGGGTCACTCTGGTAGTCGTGAGGCTGAATTAATGAGTCTTCCTCAGGGGTCATTATGACTCAGCTCTTTGCGTCTTCATGGCCTTGCGCTTTACGGTCTCTTATCTACCATGTTCATGGTGTTTCTTCTATTATCTTTTCATCCCTAGCCTCATTCAGTTAGCCCCAGCACACCCCTGTTTCGCTCATGTCCCATACTGGCAGAGGGGGGCCTATCTCTCACAGTGCTTGTTATCACTCGCAGGTTTTAACGTCTTCAGCTAAGTTAGCCCTGGCACACCCCTGTTTTGTTCACGTCCCGCATTAACAGGGGGCTGTCTCTTCACAGTGCTTGCTGTTAGCACTTGCAGTTCCAACGCCTCTGGCTTAGTTAGCCCTGACACACCCTGCCCCTGCTTTGCTCTGCCATTCTCATACTGACATATTTTTATTTTCTCATATTTTTATATTCTGCTTTGCCCTGTTCCACATTGACACGGGTGCTATTTTTCACACTGTTATTTACCACCTAGTATCTTAGAGCCCAGGATGGACTCAAGGACACTTCCCAGCATGGGTGCTCATATTTATTATTTCATGTCCTGTTAGCAAAAATCTCTCCACATTTTTGTAGTGCTTTGTAAGCCCTGGCTACCTGAGCCTGACAAGTGCATTCACACTTAAAGTGATGCGACATGATAACTTCTTTCTCCAATATTATTTTTTATTAGTTAGATTTATAGTTTTGAGTCAATGACCCTGTGTTTTGTTCTCCAACAGACGCGAGCAATAATTTCTTAGTGCTATTTCATTGTACATCTGATATCCAGAGTCAGATACCTGAAAATTGGCTGAAGTACAAGTAAAATAATCACTGGCCCTGAGCGAACGTGGTGTACTCTGTTCCATGCCTTATGTGTTATTTTCCTAATTTCTGTCACCACTTACAGGAAACTAAAATGCCCTTCAGATGTCTAAATTGTCGTTTAGTGGTAAAGAAAGCCATTCTATCAGCTGATGCCAGGTGGAAGCATTTCCCACTGGCCAGTACTTCCATTTGCTTGGTCTCCAGTTGTTTAGGAACTTAGCTTCTAGGCTGACATCATGTCAGAACGCTCAACTTCTGCAGAGACTTCCATTGGTGATGCACAGTCTCAGCTGTACTTAAACTATTCCTTATTTTCTATAACATGTTTCTGTGAATACTTTGGAAGCATTTTAATGCATTATTCTTAACCTACAGTGACCTTTTTGGAGCAAAATATTTGATTTTGAGATTGTTAACAAAGGAATCGTAGTACGATTTAGGTTAGAAGGGAACTTTAAGGGTCATCTAGTCCAACTTCTCTGCTTTGGGCAAGGACATCTGCAACTAGATCAGGTTGCTCAGAGCCTCCTTTTCCAACTTGGTCTGGAATGTTTCCAGGCATGGGGCTTCTACCACATCTCTGGGCAACCCAGGCCAGTATCTCAGCATCCTCAATGTTAATAATATTTTCCTTCTATCTAGTCTTGACTCTCCTCTCTTTGAGCTTAAAACCACCACTCCTTGTTCTCTTGCAACAGGCTCTTATAAAAAGTTTGTTCCATCTTCCTAATAAGCCCTTTTGAGTACTGAAAGGTCATGGTAATGTCTCCTTGGAGCCTTCTCTTCTCCAGGCTGAACAACCTCAATACTCACAGGATGTACTGGAGGATGTATGTATAGGAGAAGCTCCTGTAGGGGATAAAGTGCACATGTACTAGTGCTGTGATGTTCTGAAAGGTACTGCCTGGTGTCTGACCACAGGTCAGGTATAAAGTTATTTTGCTGTTATTGAACAAATCATTTTGGAGCCAAACAAACTGATCTTTTCACAGTATTTTGGTGCATTCCCCAAGTCTTTGTTGTCAACCTTTGTGATGTTTGTTGTGATTCAGATATAGTAGATTTCCCTAATAAGGGCTAGTTTAACTTCCTGTTACTACAGCTGTCAATCTGCATAACATATAATAAATACAGAAAAAGCAATATATATATCTTGCTTCTGCATATAAACCACACTATTTTAAAAAGTTTACTAAAACTTGATGGTTTACCACTTAGGAGCATAATTTAAACATTCAGAGTCCATGGTATTTCCTCAGAGCGAT
The DNA here is from genome assembly GCA_013400475.1 of Tricholaema leucomelas. NCBI lineage: Eukaryota > Metazoa > Chordata > Aves > Piciformes > Lybiidae > Tricholaema lacrymosa > Tricholaema leucomelas. The sequence goes on along the minus strand of WAAF01014941.1, from coordinate 35,098 downwards.
TTATAATACAGCAAGAAATGGAGAGCTTAAGAAAAGGGATGGGAACATTTAAAATTTCTTGGCAGATGCTCATTGCTGGGGAAGCTCCTTTTTTTTTCACTTTCCTTCTGGGAACGAGAGATTTGGAGGAGGAAGCAGCTGATCTGGGTTCCTGAGAGTGCTTTCTCAAGGTAAGCTTAGAGAGCAGCAGCTGATCTGGGTTCCTGAGAGTGCTTTCTCAAGGTAAGCTTAGAGAGCAGCCTCATTTACATCGCAAACCACATCCCTGAGAAGAATGTAGCATGTTCTTTTAATCTGCTAAGACTAGCTGTTGCTTTTGGGAATGGAGCCACAGCTTTGCCAATAGCAACTGGTACCATGGCCCAACTGGAACTCAAAGGAAATAACCTCAAAGGAAATTGTTTTTTTTTGTGCACAACCTGTGTTTGAACGGACTAAGCTAAATCATCCATCAAAAGGAGAAATGCACATAAAATTAATTGAGCATTGTGTATTTGAAAGCAAAGTTTCAGTCCTGGTGTGACTGCTGAGCACAGGAGAGGAACAGAAGATTTTTGAACAGGAAAAAATTTGTGGCCTTTTGTATTGTGTTGCGGAGGGGTATTCTGCCGCCTATGCCGATTTGTGGCGGAGGGGAGAAATTAATTGGTGTGAGAGGATATTTATAAAAATATATGTATTTATTAACTTCAATATTCTGAACTCTGCCACTCCCAACCACCGTATTTAATATTAAAAGGATTCTGCACGGTCATGGAAGACATTCTAAGATTAATATCAGAACTATAACTATTATAACAACTAGCATACATTCAAACTATAAACAGAGAGAGGAGTTTCCCCGTGGCTCAATGCCACTTGGGGTCTATATACTATTTGCCCAGCAGAGTGGGTATAGAGGCATTAAAGCATTTACTCACAATTCTGATTAATTATCAATAATCGCCCTCCGGGGCTACATCACAGCCTATACCAGTGTCCAAACTTCAGAGGAGTCTTTGCCCGTGGACTTTGAGGCTGGAATCCTCCCTCCTTCTGGGGAAAGGACGCACTCTTCCTGGCTATCTGGGGAGTTCAGCAGTCTCTGACCTTGCTCTCTTGGCGAAGGATGCAATCTCTTCCATTGTCTCCTGGCTTCTCGTGGATGCTCTGTCCAGAGACTGTTGGCAGTACCTCAGGTGCAGAGGAGTACGGTGTCATGCAGTCTGAGCACAGTTTCATGCTACTGACAGGCCGATCACGTGCAGACAATAAAGTCTGCTTCCTGATAACTCGGCGGCAGTAGCACTTACCAGGCAATGATAAGGCAGCGGGCATACAATAGGGTGCACGGCTGATACACGGGAGTCTGAGGTCCGTAGGTAAAGGCAGGCAATACAGGATCTGGTCCTGATAACTCACTGCAGTGGTGTGCAAGTGTGCACAGCTGTCTGGGAGACTATGGGAGATACTGTCTCTGTAATTACTGCGAAGCAAATAGGCATAAGCAAGAAGCTGGTGAGTCTAAAGCCTAATAATGAGTGAGTATGCCTGAATGTGAGCGATCAGGGGAGTCCCAAGCATGAGTGAGAGTGAGAGCAATCGGGGCTGGGGGGGGGGGGGGACGAGGGGGGGGGGGGGGGGGGGGGGGACGAGCTGCAAGTGAGTAATGCAGGGGAGTCAGAGCACGTTGTTTATCTGTGTGCCCCCATTTATCGAATGTAGGCTGAGATTAATGGCCCTTTGGACACTAGAATGACCAATCAGGTTATGGCAGTCAGCCAAACAATACCATAATAGGTAAAATCACAAGCCTGGACTTTTCCAAATATGGTGAATCACACAGGCTAGCACTCGGCAAACATGAGCTGGGCGTGTGGGGCTTACACAATATGTTTACACAAACACATTACACAACCTGGACCCTAGGCAGGCCAGACTTCATGGCACCAGGCCTATTGTGCCCCTTTTATCCATTTAATGTGTTTACCTCTGCTTTGGGCAGAAAAACATGTCCAGGCAGGGCAAGGCATAAAATAAGCCTATTCTCAGGCCTACAGGCCATCCACAACATGTTGCTAGTAATTACTCAGTCCATATGGGTCATCCCAAGCATCAATTTGATGAAATGAGATGTGTTATGCACTGGCTTCTAAAAAATGTGATGCATCTAATAAACAAGTTGACAAGATGCTTTTAATTTGAATGTCTTCCCATCATGCTGAAGGTTACAGTAGCAGTGTGCTGAGTCCCGATCTATACTGGAAATCTGAACACATGGGCCATGGTCTGTTTTTGCCTCAAGGTGACTTAGCTTCTGTGAGATCTTCAAGCAATGGTACAAGTTGGTCTGTGGAGCTTATTTTGCTCAAGCACAGTAGTTGTTGTTCAGAGCTGTATGGAGGAGAGGTCCAGAAGTTTGGAACTATTGTCATCTCATTTTGGTATTTTAAAGAGCAGGATGTTCTGGAAGGTAGTTTTAATCAACACTATCTGACAAAGGAAGGACAATGATGAATAATACATAATTCTGCTTCTGTCTTCAGAAAGCGTATCAATACCAGCAGCTTGTATGAAAACATGGCCTGCTTTCACTAAGCTGGAAAGTTACCTTAGATGCAGTGAAATGTGTATTTCAATTCAAAAATTCAAGTATTTGCTGTTAAAAAAATGTAGTTCGTATTTTGGAATGCATGACCATCAACTTACAAATATGTCATTAATAGCAGAGATAGTGTAAAGTATAGGTCTGTATTGAAAACAATACACTAAATAGTCACACACAGAAAGGAAAGAAGCTTTTATTTTTCTTTCCCTTTGTTCATTGACATTTTTCCACTCATCTTCATGCTTGCACTCCCAAGTTGCTTTTGTCTTTGTCAATTATTAATGTTTCCCTGAATCTCCTGAACTCTCAGTCTCCCCAGGAAGGGAGGGCATCAGCAGGATGGAGCATGCCCTGTCTCCCATCCTGCCTGAGGTCCTGGGAATCACAGAATCTTTCAGGTTGGAAACAACTTTGAAGATCATCAAGTCCAACTATAAGCAAGTGCTGCCAGGTCACCATTAAACCCTCAGCACCACATCTACACAGCTTTTAAATCTTGCCCAGAATGGGGACTCTGCCACTTACCTGGGCAGCCTATTCTTGGGCTTGACAACCCTTCTGGGGAAGAAATTGTTCCTAATATCCAACTTAAATCTCCTTTGGCACAACTTGAGGCTATTTCCTCATGTCTCTGTTGCTTGTTGGTGGTGATCGACACACACCTCACTACAATTTCTGCAGGGGAAACCAAGCACTGTAGATGATGGAGGACTACAGGTCTCTGCTTCATCATTAGCAGTGTGAATGCTAACAGAGCAGCACACAGAAGAGCTGGGTTACTGAGTTTACCAGGAAAGTACTCTGGGTGGTCACTGCCCCCTTCTCCTTGTCTTTTGACCTGTGAGGTGCTTGGAAGGGTAAACTCAGTGTGTTTCTCATTGTTGCAGTGCCCTGGATCTTTGTGTCTCTGCTCTCAGTTTCACAACTCTGAAGAGAACAATCTTCTTTCCTTATTAACCCTACTTTTTAAATAATTTTTTTCTAGTTTTGGAAAGGACAACAAGGTAATGCAAGACAAGTGTCAGCACGTAAGGAAATCAGATATATGAATGGGTCAAGTTACCCTAAACTCTTGAGTTTTCTTGCCCCTAGTGCTTGCTTACAAGCTGCTTTAGGGATGTGGTTTTGATTCTGTGTATGGCCAAATATGATTTGAAACAAGCACAAGGTCTTGTTTTTTCCTTCTGGGCCCAGGGGTAAAAGCATAACCAAATTAAACAACTAACTAATGTAATGAGTTTAAAGGATGGGTTAGATTGAACACTCCCCAGGAAGTCTGGTCTGAGTTCCCACCCCTACAAAGGATGATTTTGGAAAGCTCTGTGCAGCCTTTTACCCAGTCATTGTTTACATTATTAACTTAGTTAAGAAATACCCAAGACCTCAAAATGGCATGGACCTATTCTTAAGCCTGAGGGGTCAGAGTCTAAAAAGTCAGTTTTGTTTTACAGGCAGACTGACATCAGAAATTACTTGACAATGGGAAAAATGAAGTATCTATGGATGGGGGATGCCATTTAACAATATATAGCCTGGCAAAATTCTGTTTGGCTTTTCTAACAACTCTGGTGAACTGAAAAAAGGCTGAATGGACAGAGAACAGAAGGAATCTCTTGGGAAGCATTCTCTGTGCTGTGTGTAGTTCTGAATGTGTGAATGTTGTGGGGGTGGGGGTGTACTTGAGATTAAGGACTGAGGTGAAGCATTCAGTTTAATAATTTAGCTTTTCATCTGTTGCACCAATGTCACATACATTTTCATTGAAAAAAAAAAAAGAAAAAGGTACTGTGCCTGATGTTTTCAGACCCATAGGTAAAAAGACTTCTCATTTTTAAAGCCCAGTTCACTGGGTGACACTTTGCTTTGAAAGCAAGGCAATGGAAGAAAGAGAAAATGGTGGCTGATATGAGGAGAAAGTAAAACATAAATTAATCCAGCTTTGCTTTATTGTTCCCAGATGCAGTTTTGTAATTACTAATCTGACAGATTGATTCTGGGATCTGAAAATCTAGATAAATTTTTGTCTGTAACAGCTCTTCTGTGGGCCAAGTGATGCTTTCCTTCACACCTGTGCAACTGCGTAAGTCAGCTGGCAGCTGAGACAGAGAGAACTGGAAAAGACTGTTTGTAGACCAAGCATGTTTGATAACGAATCAGTAAGAAGCAATAAACCCAGGTCTGTGGTGGCTTATAGTTCCTTCCAGAGCACAGCCACACTGCTTGGTGGTTCAGCGGCCTTTGGTTTTCTTCTGATCTTGTTCGACAACAATGACATCATGTGCAGATGGTGGTCATAAAACATGAAGTAGATTACACAAAGCATGAGGACAGCAGGCCCAAGTGTGAAGCTGGGAGGTGTGTGAGGCTGTAGTTAAAGACCCCATGTCACTTCTTGCCATTGCATGTTTTGTGTCAGAATTCATTGGAATAGCAAGGAAGAGGGAGGAGTCATCATATGTTGTTTGACAGATCCAAAGAAAAATGTGGTAGGTGGATCTGATGGAGTGGAACAGGGAAGAAGGGAGCCATGAGGTCCCGTCACAGCTCTCCAGAAAATACTAAATGTGATGAGGAGTAGGATCATGTGTGGGTGGAAAACAGCAGCAGGTTCCATTGCCTTTTAGCCATTCATGCCAGAGAATACACTTCAGAGAAGGTTCCTGCTGTCAATGCGTGTGGTAGAACCAAGTTCAGGAAAGCTTTGCCCAGCAGTACTGCCCTGCAGGTTGAAGTAGTTCATGGTGAGTAAAACTTGTTAGAAATCAGATTCTAGTAATCCCATGTGAAATTCCAGGGGCAAGGAGTCTTTTAGTATTTGTCATCATGTAGGATCCTTACCATGCACCCATGAGCAGGAAAAGCCACTTTAGTGACAAACTACTCTCCTTAGCCCACCTACTCCTCATCTTTTTGTTCTGGTCAGTGAGTATGATGTTGGTGTTTCAGAGGCTCGGGATGTGGTAACAAAACACATACAACAGGTGTTGGAATGCATGGTACAGAAACAGTCTCTCCAGACACTATTTCTTACAAAGTAACCAGATCATTAGTAAGACAACATGCCTGGAGTGCCAGTTGTAGGCAGTGGCACAGCACTGTGAAATTCCAGAGCTTTGCCAAGGTTGAAAGATAGTAGCACGGGCTTTTGGTGAGAAGAGCTGAGCAATGGTGACTAAAGAGCAGCCTTCTATGCTCTATGTATGGCACTGGAGTGCATTTCTGTTCAAAATCACTGTTTTAAAGATTGCTTGAGAGCATCTGTTGTGTTGGCTTACTAGGAATGATGATGAATCCTAAATTCACCATGAAAGTAATTCAGATTGTCTGCAAAACCCATTTCCAGCTGGTAAGGATTGTGGTACTTCTGAAACAAAAATCACTTTCAAGAAATTGAAAATATAAATGGTATTAAACCAATGGGTTCAAAGTCATTGTATGGAGCCTAACTGCAATTTCGTAGTTCCAGATTTATTCCATTGTAATTCTCTTAATATCAAAACTGGAGAAACAAAGTGGTGAGTCAGGTCTGTTGCAATATCTGCCTTTTTTTTTGATTGGTTTGAGAAAATCTCAATATCTTGGAGCTTCTAGGTAATTCAGATTGGAGTAGTTGAGGACATAATAATGTAATAATGATATGAGGAATGTAGTAAAGTATTTATTGGCTTAAACAGCTCAGCAGAGTTTGTATTAATTTTAAGCAGGAGAGTCGTCAGTTCTGTTGTCCCATCAATGTGGTACAGAAGATTCTTTGAACTGATGTCATTCCTAACTAAAGTAAATAACTTTAATATAATACTAAACCTCCATATAGGAAGCTGTTTACAATAGACTGCAACTAAGAATGGGGATTGTAAGCAATGGATTCTGTGAATGAGTCATTTTAGTATGGTAGAGGTTAGAAGTCCTTGTGAGACTCCAGTGTGCTGGGCACAGAACAGGAGCATACTTCACCATGCCTCACAATGGATATGTTGTACGAAGTGCACACAGGTAGATAAAACAGCCTTAAGGGAGAAGGGCAGATGGGGCAGTCAGGCAACCTGGTACCCACCTGTTTCAGCACACGGTTCCAACATTTTGTCTTTGTGCATGCATCTCTTCTTCATTCATATTTGTCTCTTTCTATCCTTAACACAAAAGAAAAATGTGCTCAAGAACAGATAATTCTGAAATTTAGAATATTTTAATCAGTACAATTAGATTAACCCCCAAGAAATCTCACCATCTGCTGTAATACTATTAAGACAGAAATATCCTGTTGAATTCAGGGATAGAAAAAATTCATCTAAAATCTTTCTGATCCTTACCTTGAATATAAAAGACAGGTTCATGGTTGCTTTAGGTGTGAATCTCTGTGTGGATATTTTGTATGCCCACTTATGAAGCATGTTTTATGAAGAGATACAACACAAGGAATCCTTTCAGCTTATTTAGAATCATAGAATCAACCAGGTTGGAAGAGACCTCCAAGATCATCCAGTCCAACCTAGCACCCAGCCCTATCCAGTCAACTAGACCATGGCACTAAGTGCCTCATCCAGGCTTTTCTTGAACACCTCCAGGGACGGTGACTCCACCACCTCCCTGGGCAGCCCATTATTGTTTGCAGTGTGTGAACTTCTATTGCAGGAGCTGTCTGCTGTGGCTCATTCTTGAAACCTGAACTTCACTTCAACTTTCTGTGTTACTACTTAGCCTGTATATCTGTCCATAACTCCTCGGCAACATTGTTTTTGAACTCCAATGCAGCTACTGAGTGAAATCATCATCCATGCTTCAATCTTGTCTCACCTTCATATATTTTAACTCCCCTCTTTATGGCCTGTCACTCAAGCTGAGTTTAATGGTGATAAATGTGTTTCTAAGAGTAAAAACTATGAAGTATAAATTAGAGATTAATGTAAGCCAAAGCCTCTTTCCCAACATGTTGTGCTTGGTGAAGTTTGAGCTGAGAGGAGCTGCAGAGCCAGGGGTTGTAGCTGAGGCTCATTGCTAACATCATGCACTTCATTTTATTTGTTCATTACTTCTAAAGAGCTTGTATTTATGTTAGATGTCTTCCCTACTACAGTACATTTAGATCACCACTGAAGTAACTGTCTCACTTGACCTTCATACTGCATTCAAGAACAAAGCAAAGAGTTGTTTAGTGACAGTGTTTGACGGGAGAAGAACACAAATCAAGGCCAGAAAGCAAATCTTCACAGCAAATCCTTTCTATCTGCATTTTCCCCAGGCACACAGGGAATGAAATCATACGTGTACTTCCTCTTTCAGAAAGGAAATGGACACCATTCTCACTCGTGCTCTCTGGCAGCATGCGAATCCTTCGAGCTGTAACAAAGCCAGCTTACTACAGGGCTTTGCTCCTTGCAAGAAAGTCACTTACTTACTGTTCAGATTCATTAGTATCTGGCTCTATTTTGTAGTGTCTGAATTCTGTAGAGCAGTACAATTGGGTAGTTGATAGACTGAAGAACTAGTGTGGTAAAATGATTTCAAATATGAATCATACCTGTGATTATTTTGTTGTTATTGGAACTTACATTATTATAATACATATATATATACACATTTAAGTGGGGTATTGTAATTCAGAAAATGAAGGTTCTCAGAAAAAAAATAATGAAGTTTGCTCATAGATTTGGCTTGGACCAGACTTGGTGTTCCTCCTGTTTCATATATTAAATGGGCTTGATGTGGAGCTCTTTTTAGGTGGCTGATCAACTCACCTAAAGGGAAACAACTTTAGAGAACCTAGAGCCTTTCAGAAGAGGATTTCTACAAATACATGTCGCTCTGGATTCTTACATACAGCGTTCCTTAAAATGCATGCAGACACTGTACTTTTCTGGGAATAACACTCCTAGACCCCACATGATTCAAAAAGTATTTAGGCATACATTTTATAAATTGAAATCTTGAATAAATATTAAACCTGTGTTGAATTAATTTGATTTAGATATGTGCTCTGATGCTCATTGTCTTAGACAGTTAGGTCTAAGTCTTGTGTTTTCTACACAGTAGATGACAAATGCTGAAATGCCAAAAAGAAATTGCAAGGAGATACATACTTGTGCTCAGATGAGATGTGCTTTATCAAACACCTAGCAAGAGACAACTGTTTTTTGGGATTTTTTTTTCATTCTGTTCTGCTTTTCAGCTCTTTTCCTCCCAAGCAAGCACAGCTGGAGAGCATTAACTGAAAACAAATGATGCTGCAGAATATCTCCTTGTTCGTTGCTGCTTTTTCAGCTTAATTCTGCTGAGTGATGCCTGATAGAAGTTTTAAACTCTGCTTAACTGCATTTGACGCTTAAAAGTGAAAGGTATCTGTAAAACAATCCCTGCCTTGCAGAGGAAGGGGAGGAGGGAGGTTTACTCCTGATTTCTGTTCAAGCTCTGTTCAGGCTTTCTTGCCTTCCTTCCTCCCTTTAATTTTGAGCACCAATTTTTTTGTGGGATGTGGGCCAACTCAGATACAGGGCAGTGTTTGTGTTATTTCTGGTATTTTTGCATCCCCACCCTGCTTGGTGAAAGTGAGATACTAGCATGGCACATCAGAAAGCTTTATTCGTCCTAGTAGACAACTGCTGCAGACAGCAGCTTTGTCTGATCACAAGAAATCTTAACCATCTGCCACCCATTTATGCTTTTGAGGGAGTGTGATAGCTTCCAGCTGTAGAGGACCAAGCTGCATGGGTGGGAGGGCAATGGAGGTACTGAAGGAGGGTGTGCATGGGCTCTGCCTGCCATAATAGCATCAGCTGCTCTGAGGGGACTGCTCAGAGTTTTATGCATGCCATGCTCATGAAGCTAGCACAACTTTGGTAGTGGTCTGCCAGAGAAGATGTCAGGTAGATAACCAGAGAATTACAAAAACATTTTGGTTGGAAAATATCTTGAAGATCATTGAGTCCAACCATTATGTAACTCTACCAAGTCTAGTGTTAAACCATGCCCTTTAGAACCATGTGCATGCATCATTTAGACACCTCCAGGGATGGGAATTCAAGCACCTCCCTGGGGAGCCTATTCAAGTGTTTGAGAATCCTTTCAGTGAATAAGATTATTTTAATATCCATTTTTAACCTCCTTTTGTGCAGCCTGAGGCCATTTCCTCTAGTCTTGTCACTTACCAGGAAAAAGAAGCAACACACACCTTGCTCCAACCTCCTTTTGGGTAATTGTAAAGAGCCAGAAGGTCTTCTCTCAGCTTCCTTTTCTCCAGGAACATAGAGAATTACAGACAAACAAGGGAGTTCCAGACTAATGGTGATGCTTTTTAAAAAAACCCAGTGCTGGCTTTTGATTTGCAGAGTTCTTCAGGGGGAGTTTCTCCAGATCACCTGGGGTATAATTAAAAGCCGATGCTGGAAGTTGCTTCATTTCTGCAATTTGCTGGGTTAAGCTGCAGAGCTTGAAGACATCTGTGGGGAAAAACAGATCAGTGACTTCTTTTATCCTGTTACCCTTTGACTAGATTTTCATTGCTGTTAGGAGATTTATTAGCATTTTTTATGGCTGGTTATAGCCTGTGTTCTTTAATAGATTATTTGCAATTTCCTTTCCCTAGATTGTGCCGTTTAAGTAACATGAGTCAAATTTTCCATCAGTTGCATTAGGGAAGCCGTAAATAAGTCATGGGGTTTATTTATGTACCATATCATGTGAGGGAAAGAATGTGGCCTGTACTGCTTAAAATAAAAACAATAATTAAGCTTTGACAGAAAGTTTGGAAGGAAAACTCCCAGTTTATGTATTTGTATGTTTATCGTATGTGGAAATTAAATGGCAGTTACAGATTTCCATATACTTTAAATCACCCTAGTGGAAACACTTAGGCTTTAACAGGTGTTTTAGGACTTGAAGGAAAGGGGGAAATTCAAGAAAGAGGTTTTAAAGAAAGCATCCTGCAGTCTGGAGTGTGGTGGGCAGTCAGGGTACTGATGGGAGAGAGAAGATTGCCACTAGGTACAGGTAGGCATCAAGTAATAGAGCTGTGATGAGTCTTAAAGCTTTAGCTTCCCACTTGGTTTATGGGATGCCCACCTGAACAGAGACAGTCTAAGAATGTCATCTCTTGTTAGTGTGTTTCCCAGAGGCCCCTTCCACTATCTACCATTCTGTGATTTTCCTAGTTTCCAACCTCTCTCTGTGCAGCAGGTATTTACTTTCGTTAAGAGGCAACTTTCTTTCCAGTTCTTGAGGTGGTGCTGCTTCACGTCCTTCCTCTGCCTGGCGATGGGTATTCTGGGGCAAGAAAGGCTGTGCTGTGGTGGCCTCAGCAATGAGCTGTCTTTTCCTTTGGGCACTGTTGTTAGTACAGCAAGGTTAGGACTGGGAAGATGTCATCCACTTACACTGTGTGTCATTGTATCTCTGTGTCCTAACACTATTCTGACTTTAAAGCTGCCCTACAGAAATTTGAAACAGTAACAGAAATCACTGACTATAAATGCTTTTTACTAAGTTTAAAGACAAAAATATCAACAGATATGATAATTTGGTGTCTTAAAAAGACTTCAAAAATAATTCTTTAAAAAAAAATATGGCAGCATTTCTTGCAAAAACTTCCTTTATTTTTCAGACAGCTTTAATTTTGCATTGTGTTTTGTTTTTCATTTTGTTTTCTGCAGACAACTGATTTTTCTATAATGAGATAAAAATATGTTGTTAATAGCTTAATGAAAGCCCTGCACTTTATGTGGTGCTAGAGCTTTACAGATTTCTTTTAAAAACAGTTATTATCATTTGGCAAATAACTGCTGTCTGATGAAAGCTGCTGTTTCATGTGAGACTTATGTAACATTGTAGTTAATAACATTTAGTGTTACTGGCTGCTAAATGACTGTAGTATCTCAACTGTAAAAGCCTGTTTACAGAGATGAGGCTGCCCTGTTGGGGTGCCATATTGTTAAATAAGGACAGATTGCCAAAACTAAATGAACTTTTCAGCTGGTAATTATGTGCAAATTGCTACTGCAGAGGCATATTTGTTGGAGAAGTGCTCAGGACTAAGTAGTTGTTTTTCTTTACAGACATTTCTTTGCTTTTTGTCCTTAAACACTCAGTAATACCATTAGGACAAATACTTCTGCATATACCAACACAGCCAGTTTGGATTATTAATAGCTGGATGCTACTTAAACAGCTATTTTTATTTAATTAATTTAATAGCTATTTGAGCTATTTTTAAGCTGTTATGTAAAATAGCTATTTAAGCTATTTTGAAGCCTACTTGATGAGAGCAGCTGTGCATGAGAAGAGTGGCTGTTGCTGTGCCTTGCCTTCAGCTCCCAGAGGTCCAGGTGTGGATGTGCATAGAATCACAGAATCATTAAAGTTGGAGAAGACCTCCAAGACTGTCAAGTCCAACTGTTAGCCTGACACTGCCACATCCACCACTAAACCATGTCCCTCAACACTGCAACTACTCACCTCTTTTGAAGGGACAGTGACTCCACCACTTCCCTAGGCACCATGTTCCAAGGCTTGATAAGCCTTTCAGTGAAGAAATTATTCCTAATAGCCAAAGTAAACTTCCCATGGTGCAGGATGAAGTTGTTGCCTCTTGTCCTATCTCTTATTACTTGGGAGAAAGACTAACTCCCACTTGGCTACAGCCTCCTTTCAGTTAGTTGTAGAGAGTGAGGTCTCCCCTGAGCCACCTTTTCAGACTCAAAAACCACAATTCACCCAGCTGCTCCTTGTAAGACTTGTGCTTGTACGAAAGGACAGAACCCAACATTCAGGGTGCAGCCTCACCAGTGCTGAGTGCAGGGGAACAGTGACTTTCTTTCTCCTGATGGCCACATTATTTCTGATACAGGCTAGGATGCAGTTTGCCTTCTCAGTCACCTGAGCCAGCAGGGTTCTGTCAACCAGCACCTCCAGGTCCATTTCCACTGGGCAACTTTCCAACCACCATGCCCCAAGTCTGGAGCATTCATGGGATAGTTGTGACCCAAGTGCAGGACATGGCATTTGGCTGTGCATGTAGCTGTAGTGCAGGGAAAGGAAAGTTTGTGATGGAGTACCCTGTGCTGCAGCCAGTGCTGGGCTTCTTGCAGATATACTTCTGAGGAGCAACGGAAGGGAAAGTGAGATTCTAAGCTGGTTTATTTTCTACTGAGCCTTCTTGTAAACTTGTACAGTATTGGGAGGCACTGGAACTAAACTCTGACACAAGCTCATCAGTGTCATTTTTTCATAGTGGTATTTTGTATTGAAAAATAGTTTTCTGTAATGTAATATTTATGAAGAGCCACCTTTGGTGAAGAAGTTTCATGGTAAACTCTAAATAAGAAGAAGATTTCTTGAAGCATGTTCAGGAAGGTGGCTCAATTCATGTGTCACCCAGCCATCTGTAGCTTCACTTTTCTCTCCAAGTTCTGCTGCAGTCTGAGAGGAAGCACTGGGTTTCCTGTGCAAAACTTGCTCTCTTGCCCTGGAGTGTCTCACTGTGAATTTCTTAGCCTAGCTGGGAATTTAACACAAAGAGCCATTCTTGTGAATCATGTTTTCTTTACAGTTTTGCATTCCAGCTCAGCAATTCATTCTTCCTCTTGCTAATGGCAAGAATGTTGCTGGAGTTTGCATAACCTCAGTAAAATGGTTGTTCTTCTTGGGGGGGACTCGAATGCTCCAGTCCTCTGGCATTGTGGCTTAGTCTAAAAATATAACTCTTAAAATGTGTACAAGGGATATTATTAGGCAGTGATGTGTTCTGACAATCAGCTTATATCCTTGAAGTTGAAAGTTTTTTAAAGGTAAATAATGTTGTGAAAGAGAGACTTTTTCTTTCGTGTGCTGAACTTGCATCTAACTATGTAGCTTCAGAATATTCATCTTGCCTTCTCTGGTATTATTTAAACATTCTCTTCTCAACATTTATTTTATTATCTCAAAAGAAAATAGCATGTTGGAAATGCTGTTTCGAACATTTAGCTGTGTTGTCAAGTGGTTTGGGTACAGCAAGTCAGTGCGTGTGCTTTAGGCAAGGTGTGCGGCAATATTTATATACTCAGGGTGGTTGATCCTTTTCTTTCTGAAAGGTCTGAGTTTTATTCTGACTGAATTTCTATGGACATCTGAATTACTTTTGATGTTTGCATGTGTGTGAAAAAGACGGTTCAGCTGTTACAGGAGATGAGGACCAGCTTCTTTGCAGTGGTCTGTATCCTCATCAGCGTTCTGTGCTAACATCAACCCAGTTCCCTCTCCCTGAACTGCAGTGCAGGAAAAGCCTCACAACCTGTGAATCATTGAAGCTGCAGAGGGAGCACGGCAGAGCCTGGGCTTGGCACCCAGCATCAACACCAGATATTGGCACCTGATAAAAGTTACAGCATGTCTGAAATTACGACATGCTTATGTCTTGTTTGCAAGGTAGTGGCACTGAGATATGCCTTTGCTCTGCCAGTTCCCATGGTAGGAGACTTGTAGTATGGCATGCAGTAGTTCTTACGCAGCCCAGGACCATTTATGTGGGATATGAGGATTGATTCCTTCTCTGAATGGCTGTCAAGCTCTGGAACAGGCTGCCCAGGTAAGTGGCAGGATCTCCATTCCAGGAGGAATTTAAAAGAATTTAAATTTGATGCTGAGTGACATGGTTTAGTGATGACCTAGCAGTGCTGTGTTAATAGTTGGACTTGACGATCTTCAAGGTCTTTTTCAACCAGAACAATTCTGTGATTTTCACCTTCAGGACAGGGTGTTGCTGAGGGGAACACCTAAGTTCCAGAGCTGAGCATCATTCCCAGGTACTATCAAGCACAGGTCTCTATAGCAACTGTTTAATGATGCTTCTTGTGAGTTAAGCTGCCTAAAAATTGTTGGTCTTTAAGTTTAAACAGTTTTACATTTATCCCATAAACTCTTTGGAAAACTAAGGTAATTGTTTGTGGGTTTTTTATTTAATTTAATTTTTGATCAATTTTAACTATTCACAGTTGCCGAAAGTTGTTTCTTAAAATGCTGTTGTTACAATTTTCCCCCAAGTTTTCACAGCCAGCACTCCAGAAAATGTGAGCTTATTTAATGTTGCAGGGTAAACCTAATTTTGTCGTAGGTATGAACTGGTTTTGGATAGAAAGAACAAAATCAGTATAGTTATTTTCAAGTTGCAAAACCACATTCACTATGTAATTTAGCAGCTATTGCAAATGCTTGGGAGCATTTTTAGCAATTGAAAATTCCTGTGGAAGTTGAGACAGGAGATGTTCATTTAGCATGAAAATTATTTTAACCTTTTCCTAAATTGTGTTTTGAAGTTCAGCATTAACTCTTTGCCTGGCTGCATAGGTGGTTACATTTTACATATTCCTTTGTCTAGGGGAGAAAAAAAAGAGAGACCATATGGTTAGTTAATGGCTTTAAACACTCTTACTCTTCTTTTACAACTTCTTAGTGGGGCCTCAGAGATTCTGGGAAGATACTCAGATAATTGTTGTTTATGATGTAAGCTGTGTTGTATTTTGCATTCTGGAACTCATGAACTACTTTTACTCCTGCTTATTAATCCTGGTTAATGAATTTTACAGCTTCATCCCTTCAAATGCATAAATCCGGTATGTAACATGGAAACCAGAATACCAATATATAGAAAATATTACTTTATTACTGGAATGTGAGGGCTCTGATGCTTTTATCTTTTAATAGCCAAAAATAGAGATGAACTGGTGTTTTAAGGAAAAGTCACTGAAGTGGTTTTTAAAAAAGCATTTTAATTTAAAAATATTTTTAATCTTCACAAGGGAATGCTTTCTAGGATTTTTTTCCCTAGGTATCTTTGGGAAACACCAGAGTGAGCTGTTGATTCTACAGATGTGATGCTGGAATCAACAATGGGGAAACGCATTAAGACAGCGATGTATTACTAGAGCAGATAATGATCCCATATACAACCAATCCTTAAATTGGATATTTTGTGTTTTGTAATGTTATTTTCAAGTAGGCCTTAAAATAACATCAGCTAAAGGATTGGTAGATTATGGTGGTTTGCCTTTGTGTACATGCAGCACATAAATGATTTCTCAATAAAACCGGAGTGCTGTACAGTGTTGTGAGCACTTGTAAGTCATCTCTCAAAGTTTATAAAAGGTTATCACTATAATATAGGGACATACTTTTTTTTTTTTTTTTTTTATTTTCTCCATTTGAAAGTGCCAGTAAAGTGTTAAGGACTACTACTACTTTATCACATAAAGAGGAAGAGTTTCCTGTAGTCTTCAAAGCTTTTGCCCTTTCAAACCAACATGTGCTACCAAATCCATCTGGTTCAATTTCTTGAAGATAGCTGTAACTGGTTAAAGACTGTAGCTTTATTCAAATTCTTGCTGCAAAAGGATTTCCATTACAGACTCTGGAATCTCAGAGCTTGTTCACGCTGCCATTGGATGGAAACTCTGTGACATTCCCACAATCTGTGTGAGTCTTGCAGAGTAGGATGGGATTTAGAAGAGAGGTTTGAGATGCTGCAAATCACTGCGTTTCAGTCTCTAATATTCAGTGCTATCAGTCAGACATTTCTTCTAACAGATAAATCAAATTAAGAGCATCTGCAGATGGTGACTATGTATTTTAGGGAGTGTTTGTGTATAAATCTCTTAAGAGCACACCTCCTGCCTTCTAGTCAGCTGAATCCTCCCTCCCTAATTTATTAATGGAGGAAAAGGTTACATTTGCTCCAGACTTTTTGAAGATATTTTGGTTGGGTTTTTTGTTTTGTTTTTTTTTTTGCTTCCAGTGAAGTTCCTAGAAAGAAAAGCTGAGAGAGTGTTGCAGGGAATAGTGCAGCATGCTGAGAAATTTGGTTACCCTTAAGTACCATTGCAAGTTCCTAAGACACAGAAGGAATCTAGTATGTAAAGATCAGAAGTTGCCAGCATAGTTCACATTAACAAGACGTGACAAATGTTGTATTATAAACAGTCAAAAATCTTTCTCTTGTTAGAAATCTGGGAATGCTACAATTTGAGTCCGAAGAGCACTTCTGGGTTTAGGATTTTGAGCCTTACAGATAAGAAAGTTCAGTCTGAAGCTTTGCTGTCACTTCTTAGGGGTGAAATGTGTAGAATTCAGTCTTTCTTCTACTGATTATCTTAATTCTCTCATGATTGTCATGTTTTTCCCCATACTGTAACTGTCTTTGTGACTGTTTAATACAGTGAAAAATCTATGCTAATACCTAAATTTTTGCCTGTGAATGGAGATGCTGAAAATTAACTCATATTTCCTTTTTTTTTGTTCTTTTTTTCCCCTTCTTTTTCCCCCAGCTGAACCCTTGCCTTTAATGGACTTATGCCGAAGATCAATTCGTTTTGCTCTTGGCAGAGACCGTTTGCATGACATAGAAATTCTACCTTTGCCTCTGTCTCTGAAAAATTATTTACAGTACCAATAAGACATCTAGAACTCTGGCCTCACATTGGACTACATCAGTTCAAATGGAAGAAAATTGTTTACATCAAAAAAGAAATCTTCATGTTGGACACTTAAGTGTTATTTAATTTTTAATATATTCTTTTTTTTTTCCTGAACCAGTTGAAGTAGATCACTGTGGGGGAACTACTAAAGAATGTGAGAACATTGACTGGATTGAGATTCATGTATTACCTGTTGCCTGTTGTGTTTACAGTCCTGAAGGCCATTATTCTCTCCATGATGTTGGTTTATTTGGCCCCCCTATGGCAGGGGGTTGGAGCTGGATGATCCTTGAGGTCCCTTCCAACCTAAACCATTCTATGATTCTATGATTTTTGTTGCCTCTGGTAAATGCCAATAGAAAATCTGACCTGCAGGATTCAGTATCATGCAGGATAGAGCATTCTTCAATTATGTGATTTATTTTGTTTTCTTTCTCTCTCTTGCACCTCAGCCCAACAGATAAATTAGCAAGGAAAAATGTTGACAGTAACTCTGGAAGAAGTTACTCAGCATAATCAGGCCTATAATAGCTAAAAGTGCTAAGATGTTTAAAAGCAAAATATTAGCTAGAAGAATATATGATTTTAAAGCACAAGAGGAAAAAACTTGTTATGTGTGTCAGAAAAAAACAGTTTTCAGACATGGTAACAGTAAGATGCAGTCCATCATTTTCAAAACCAAATCTAGTCCCACCAAAGTTATGCAGTTTATGACAAAGCCTTCATCATCCCAAGAATTTAGGATATTTGTACTTTAGAACACTTGTCATTTTTTTTATTTGAACAAATTTATAATTTTTATGTGGTATGAACTCCTAAGTACATGGTTTTATTTTTAATGTATGTGTGACTATAATGTTTATTTGTCTGTGTAGAGCCTGTGGAGTTCTCACTTAACTGTTTCCTGTCCTGGGGTGACTGATTTTGTTTTTTTTCTGTGGCTCTAGCTGAAATGTATTAATTTTCCAGGCTCATCCCATTTTTTCAAGATGCTGCTTTCTGTTTGCATTTCATACATGTTTCAAGCCTGATCAGTTATCTAGTTTTTAAACTGGAAGTTGTTGTTATGGCAGAATGTCAAATGTTTAGACAGAGCTGCCTTCAACATATTTTAATGTGAATTTACTGATGAGTGAGGAGAAAATTTCTAATAAAATCTACTGTCCAAAATAAAACTCCCATCTCCCTTGATGAAGTGTTGAAGAATGTAGCACTGCATACAAAGTTGAAGTTCAGTTCCTCCTGCAGCTTCACAAATGTTTCTGTTCAGCACTTCCATGGAATTGCTGTTTTGGGCTCGTGTGAGAGACATGCTCTGATCCTCGTTTATCCCAGTCACTTGGTATTGCTGTACTCCTATTAATGCAGTTCTGGACAGATTCCTCTAAACAAAGCTTTGGATTTGTGCAAAGCTGGACTTTGAGACTCTGCTTTTCCGGTAGGTGGACAGATACCTGCTGTGCAGTGATCAGCAGGACCACTGACCCACAGATGTTTGCCCATCTCTTGGTCATGCCCTGGAAAAAAGTTGCAGTTACGACTGGAAGAGAGGAAAATGAGATAAGATACAACATGAGCAAGGGTGGAAGCAACAAGGGCATGGGAACACAGGGATGTTGCAGTGCTGTCCATGGTTGATACACCTTTTCACAGGGAAATTATGTCCCCATTTACAAGTGTTAAGTCTTCCGAACAGTTTTCTTGGTCCACAGCAGTTATGTAAGGAGAAAGTACCATGGAGAGTATTGACAATAGTTTAGTGTTTCTGCTAATCACTCCTTTGCAAATAGAATCTCTTCCAAGAGGGCTTATAGGAAGCCCAGTATTATTCTTAGCAACCTGTATTGCTAAGAATAAATCAAGCAAGTAGGAGGAGTACCTCCCCACAAAGTGTACTAAAACCAGTCTCCTCTCATTTGGAACTCCAGCCTGAGTGATATGTTCCTCGCACTGTTCCATTCTTCAACCAGTGCATTTGAAACCTCCCAGTCTCACTATCCTGGGAGCCTAAATGCAGGAAGATACCTACCCAGAAGTTCACTCTTAGGCAGAGGATCATTGCTTATGACAAAGCTGTACTACCTGGATATTTGCAGTGAGATCTCTCATGCATCTGCATTTTTTACTGCCAGCCACTTTTGGCTTTCATCACATGAAGAAACACAGTGGATGTGACGGTTTTCAGCTTTTGTGTCTCTGCATTGGAGGAAAAGGAATACAGCTTTTCTAGGCATGAGCTGGTAAATGAAGGCTAGTAGTAACTCTGAAAAGCAAAACGTGTGAGTTCTTAAAGGGCACGTGCCTGGGACCTGCAACCTTTGTACAGTGTTCCTACTAATTAGGGGGTGACAAAAGGAAGTATTTCATCTGTCCTTTGGACCTTTAATATGGGCCCTATCTGAAGAGTACAGAGATGCAGTATCCCTTGTGTTAAAACTGTAGTTAGGACTGTTACATGTTTCAAAACTTTTTTTCGTTATTTCCTCAGTATTGCTGTTTGTCGTCCTTCTACAGCTGTTTTGAGGGAGAAGGATAGAGCACATGCCCTGCAAGAAGCAGATGAAGTAACTGGTGTTGTTCTGCCTGGAGAAAAGGAGGCTCAGGGGAGACCACCTCACTCTCTACCACTCTCTGAAAGAAGGCCATAGCAAGGTGAGGGCCAGTCTCGTCTCCCAAGCAATAAGCAATAAGACAAGTCTCAGGTCGCACCAGGAGAGGTTTAGGTTTAGACTAGTATGAAAAATGTCTTCACCAGAAGTGTGGCTAAGCCCTGGAACAAACTGCCTAAGGAAGGAATCCACCAACCATAACAATGTTCAAAAACCATGTAGATGTGGTGCTTCAGGGCACAATTTAGTGAAAGACTTGGCGGTGCTGGTTAAAGGCTAGATTTGATCTTGAAGGTGTTTTTCAACCTTAATTGTACTGTGATTGTATGATTTATCCACCTAGACGTGCTGCTTTTGTAGTCATGAATTTCAAATGACACTGACACTGGAATCTGTACACTTAAAGCTGTAATTTTGTAACGCCTAAACGTGAGATCAAATTGGAGAAGCAATTGTCCTTTGGTGTTGTCATAGTTTGAGGCCATGAGATATCCAGGACTGCATGACAGAAGTGACTCTTACTCCTTTTGAAGAGGAAGAATAAAGATACTGCACACTGATTGGAAGTTTAAAGAGAGATTCTATGTATAGATACATATATGAAAAAGGCAACTGAGTTGTTATGTTAAGCCAAGTCTATTGGACTAAATCCATCTAGAATCCTCCATTTGTTCCACCCTCAGCAGGCCTAAGAGTAGGCCATGTCTGCCCGCTCCCCATCTTAGGCCTACAAGGCCTATGTAAGCCACATGATGCAGCTCAAAATTCCCTGCCAGCCAGCAGCTATCTCCCATGCAAACCATGAGTTAAGAAAGAACACTACTCTTCCCAGAGAGAGAAGTGAAGGGTGAAGAGGAGAAAGGAAAGAGCAATATCACATAGGCACTGACTTAGATGCTGTAATACTGGAAAACAGAATAGAATAACAATATTACAACATCCTGGTATGCCCAGATCCATCCTCTGAGATGGGTCTTGGTCTTTGTAGTTTTCTTAGAGGAAACTGGGACCCCTCAAACTATGACAGGTGTATAGCAGCTTCAGATTGGGCCAAGGGAACATTGGAATGTCTGCTTTTGCATCTAGAGGTAATAAAACTTAGCTAACTTAACTAGAGAAATGGGGGGGGGGTGAACAGTTTGGGCTTTGATCCAATTATAAACAGAAAAACAGACAAAAGGCCACACAAGAGCCCCCACTAAGTAGAATAACTTTATTAGCTTCATTCTGATTTCCAGAGTTAATTAAAAATCACTTAACATGAATTTGCCCCACATTGGGTGCCAAAATAAAAGATGTGGTGGTTTGGGTGTCTCCCGCGCCCCCACACTCTAGAAATCACCCAGACTAGACTCAGTCGGCTCTGGAAATTTGAATGAAGCTTATATTTACAGCTAGCAGAATATACAAGCAGATATTTACAGTATATACAGATATATACAGAAATATACAAGGTAAAAAGGTAATACACACAACTCCCCTCCCAGAAACCTGAGTTCCCAGGAGGGGCTCTCAACCACCCCTCACCTTCCCTCTACCCCTCTCAACCTTACCCCAGTCCCAAGGAAGAACGGAGGTTCGGCCAAGAGGGTTAAGAAGCAAAGGTGAATCAGCCAAAGCAAATGGAGGGTGAGGTTAGAAAGCAAGATGGAGTTCAGCCAGCAGCCTCTGCACCCCAGCAGGCAAAGAGCACAGCCCAGAGCGAAGTGCCCAGCGCAGTGACTTTATCTTTGTTTTGCTTTTAATTCTAATACATCTCAGCGAGACTGTGAGGGAAGTAGACATCACTCTTGTTTTCATTTCTCAGCCTATTATCTAGTCCTTCTCACCAAAACATTCTAGCTAGGCTCAAACTACCACAGGAAATAATGAAGTCTTATTTTAGGCATGTAGTCTTTCTGCTCAAATTGTCATCTTCACAGATAGACTCAAACTATTCAGGTTGAGGTAAGACCTCACTGCATGTTTCTCAGTATTCACCTGAAGCTGGACAAAAACTCTTACAGATGCAGCTATTTAGGAACCTTTCCAGCATTTCTGATAGAGCATCATGCCAGCAGTGCTATGGAGTTCCCTTCTCGTCTCCATT
Source organism: Tricholaema leucomelas (assembly GCA_013400475.1). Lineage (NCBI taxonomy): Eukaryota > Metazoa > Chordata > Aves > Piciformes > Lybiidae > Tricholaema lacrymosa > Tricholaema leucomelas. The sequence goes on along the minus strand of WAAF01014941.1, from coordinate 13,378 downwards.
ACAGTTGTTAAACTGTAACCATACCTTCTCACATCAGTCAGCAGCAATCACAACACAGCAAGCTTTGTATCAGATCCAGCAGCACTCATTCAGATATGGTTCCTACTGACTTCAGCAAGATACCTGCCTGAGTCAGCACTTCTGCTCTTGGTTCCCATGTAAGTATCTCCAAACATTTCCAATACATTCTATCAAGTGGTGCTTTGTTACATGTGAGCAATGTCAAGCAGATGGTTTCTGCAGCAGTTTTTCTAATTGGACAAAACTTTCTGGCAAGTGGCATTAGGTAAATGATGTGAGAAAGTCAAATGAAAAAATGCATCTAGTTGAGGCAGAGAGCAATAGCCAAAGGGGAAGTTAGACTTTTTGGCTCCTCAATGATGATTTTCAAAAGCTTTTTAGTTTATAAACCTTTACAGTGGTTTTTATTCTGTCTACTTAAAGGAATGTAGGATCTTTATTGGTTCCTGTTTATCTCACAAAAGAATGTCTGGTGATCATGAAGTAGTGTGTTAGTTTGAAGCTAGCTAGAATGTTTTATTGAGAAGAATTAGACTACAGGCTGTGAGAGGAAAACAATAGTGATGTCTACTTCACTCATAGGCTTGCTGAGATGTATAAAAACAAGAAATAAAAACATAGATAACCACTGCTGCTGCTGGCGAGCTTGGAGCTGCATCTCTCTTCTAACCTCACCCTCTCTTTCTTTAATTAATCCACTTTGCTTCCTAACCCCCTGGCTGAACCTCCATTCTTCCTTGGGACTGGGGTAAGGTTTTGTATAGGTGCCAGGAAGTTTGAGCCCGTGAGGGATTGGTCCGGCAATACCAACAGGGTTCAGGCCCCAGGGAGGAGGGGAGCAAGAAACAACACTCAATATGAGTTGATAGAATAGACTCCAAAGTTTATTTGCAGCTCAGCACAATTTATACCCTCTGACAGGCTACTGCCAGCGTGGCTCTGTCGGATTGGCTTAGAGTTATGTGCAAGGTACAGATAGGTCGCTCTGTATCAACAATCCCTGGTGCCCACCCCTGCGGGATGGCAAGCTCAGCCCCCTGCAGCTGTGTGTGGGATGCTCATTATTTACAGCCTGGTTTCCTGAGCCCAAGGCAGCCCAAGGACAGTTCCCAGCATCATGACCTCTGATGTTTACAGCTCATGCCTGCTAGGGAGAAAATTTTCCCACATATAGGGTTAACTCTCCAGGGGGAGTAACCCTGAACCTGACCCTAGGTGATCTTGACCATTCTCTAGGGGTGGGTCTGAACACCACCAGGTGATGGTTAGCCCACTCCCCCTTCCTGTCCCATAAAAGCAGGGGGACTTCCTGTTTCACTGTCACTGCACCTCTCTTGCATCTCTCTGCACTTCCTGCTCCCTGCATACCACCATTACCATCTCTTTCTGGTTTTCTCTTTGTTGTACTGTGTGGCCATCACCCACAAGGTGGGTTATATTTATACATTCTGTATTTTGCTTTTCCCTTCCCTACCTCAGGCACCTTTTTAAGTTATTGTTAAACTTTTCCTTTTAACTTCCAAATCGAGTGAGATTCATTTATTTGGGTGTGCTTACTTCTCTCTCTCTCTCTCTCCATCTAATCCCTTTCTTTTAGGAAAGAAGGTGGAAGAGGGAAGGACACTTTATAAAATTGTTAGTGGTTCTATCAAATTTTTTGGAGTCTCTGGAAATTTAAACTAGAAACGAGACAATTTATTTGGCATCTCAATGTAGGGCTAGGTAGAAAAGCATTATTTTAGACAAGATTTGGAAGTTAAAAATGGATGTTCTGAGAGTTTTAATAATCCAAGCATTTGGATGGCTATTTTGGTCATGGATCTTGAAGTTTCTAAGTTACCATGTTTTCTGGATAGTGATTGATACGATTTGGGAATATTCTAAGAATCTGCCTATGCGGGTGTATGCCTATTTTCTGAACTCTGTTGGAAATCTAACTGTGTTTGGAAATGCAACATGGAACAACTCTGAGAATGTGTGCTGGGACACAGAAGGTCCGGATTATCTTTGGGGAAAAATGGTACTTGATAGCAGTTTTTGCTTTGTGTTTAAATGTGATCCAAGGAGGGTTCATTGCAAGTTTAAGCTGGTCCACATGGAAACCGCATGTGGCCGCAGCCATTAAAATGTTTAGGGGGAGGGGTGGCCCACCCGGTCTTTGCCGAGCCTGTGGCAGCTGTGGGGGCATGGCTGGCCAGACAGGTCGGACAGGCCAGGCAGTCTCTCTGCCCTGAGCACAGCTCCACACCAGGCTCTGCCCCGAACTCCGCCCCAGGTCCTGCCCAGAGCTCCACCCCAGGCTCCACCCCGGACTCTCCCCCCACAGACAAACAGCCCTGGGTGGCTGGCCCCTGTTACCACAGAGCAAATGAAAATACTAACCCTGAGCCATTTTCCAGACACAGACCAAGGGCAAGGAAGTTCTGCGGGAACCAGCACCCTCTAGCAAAATGTACCAGCTGGAAATGGATCTGATAATGAAGTTATAGTTATCGGCTCTATGCCCAGAAAGGAAATCAGACAGACAAGGCAGGAATATGCTAGGGCAAATGGACATAGCCTTTTAGCCTGGATTTTGAGCTCCTGGGGTGGAGGAGCAGAAACTATGGACTTAGATCAGAGGGAGACTAAGCAGTTGGGGTCATTGTTGAGGGATGGGGGTGTAGATAGAGAGCTGGGGATGCTGGATGGCACCCACACTTTGGGCCAGACTCCTCACAGCTGTGAGCCACAGATACCCCTCCAAGGATGAAATGATATTCCATCCCCTTAAGTGGAAAAATATGGAACAGGGGATCACGTACCTGAGGCAAATGGCTGTACAGGAGATAATCTATGGAAATGGCCAGATGCCTCTGGACCCTGATGATGTCCGCATGAAGCCAGCCCTCTTAAAGAAATTGACCCAAAGTGCCCCTTCCACATACATGCAGACACTGGGAGTGCTGCTGTTGGGCAGAGACCTGAACAATCTTCCAACTATCAGGAAATTTGTTCATAACCTGAGACATTATGAAGAGTGTCTCCAGAAAGGCCCTGATCTCAGCTGTGGAAACCCTTACCTAAGAGATAATTGAGCTGAAGGCCTCTGTCTCTGAAATGCAGAAGGCAAGGGATAACTACTCTTCACCTTCTGCATGGGTACAGGTCTCAGCTGTTAGGAACACACACCGCTGTACTCTTCCTCCTCCTCCCCGTAGGAGACCAGCCCAAAGCAGACAAGGGAGAACTAGGGGCTCACTGTGGAGAACACTGTGTGAACACAGGGAGAACATGGACAAATGGCATGGCCAGGCCACCTCAGCTCTATGGGCCAGGGTGAGGGAACTGCAGGGTGCACACACAGGGCATAACTCCTCCAGAAGAGGCGTTGCCCCAATGTTCCACAAGCAGCCCTCTCGCTCAAGGGGTGGTCCTGCCAGTAGTTTTGGTCCATGTGCCTCCTGTGGTCACACTGCTCAGCATTAGAGGTGCCCTGTCTCCAGCCAGGCAGACGACAGGGACAACAGAGTATATTGGGATGTGTTTGTGAAATGGCATGGCACTTCTGCAACCATAAAGTATCGAGCTATGGTAGACACCANCCAGTGCACTCTGATACCCTCCAGCCATAGGGGGACAGAAGCCATTACAATTTCAGGAGTCACAGGGGGGTCACAAGAATTGACTGTACTGCAGGCTGAGATAAGCCTCACCAGGAATGTGTGGGAGAAGCATGTGGGAGAACACTCTCCCTAGGCAGGGCATGAGCTGTAAACATCAGAGCTCATGCTGCAAATGGTCCTTGGGCTGCCTGGGGCCCAGGACAGTAAGCTGTAAACAATGAGCACCCCACACACACCTGCAGGGGGCTGAGCTTGCCATCCCATGGGGTGGACACCAGGGGATTGAGTGACCTATCGATACCTTGTTTATAAACCTGAACCAATCTGTACCTTCCACTTATGTAAACCTTATCTAGTTGTACACACCTCTACTAAAGGGGTATATAAGCTGTGGCACTTCCTGAATAAAGCTGTACTGCATTGCACTGACCATAAGGCTGCTGGCAGCTAACTGAGTCCTCGTCAGTACCCCGATCGATCCTCGGCCTCCTCGGTGGCCTGACACCCGCAGAATGGCACACCATAGTAACTGGCCCTGATGCACCTTGCACCCTGGGCATCGACTTTCTGCGGGAAGGGTATTTTAAAGACCCAAAAGGGACCAAGTGGGCATTTGGCATAGCAGCTGTAGAGACTACTGATAAAAAGCAGCTGTCTATCATGCCTGGCCTGTCAGATGACCCTTCCGTG
>WAAF01014940.1:0-10490 GCA_013400475.1 Tricholaema leucomelas | reverse complement strand
ATACTGTGATACTGTGATAGCATGTAATGACTTTGAGAGATAAAGGCCTCAGAGTTCAAGGAGTGGTCTACATACACCATTTATGCCTGTTTTTTTTCCCTTTGAAAGTAGTTTGCTTTTCTAAGTCACTGTGTTGTTTACACCTTGCTCAGTACAGCTGTGCTGCTAGTTGATTTAACAATGATAGTGCCTTTGTTATCTGAACGTGTCCTTGCCTATGGCGGGGGGTTGGAGCTGGATGATCCTTGAGGTCCCTTCCAACCTAAACCATTCTATGATTCATTCTATGATTCATTCTAACATTCTTTCTCATTGTATTCCTATGAGTTTTACTCTTGGTTTCCAAATAAAGGAATGAATGCAGAATGGTTATGTACCAGATCCATAAAGAATTTAGCATGCACCTGCTCTGCATCTTAGAGGCTAACGCTGAAAGAGCTGTGGTGAGAAATCAGCTTGCAAAGTTCAGTGCTGCTGTGCTGCTGAGCTAGCTGTAATACCTAATGTGAGAGGCAGGCAGAACATTTCAGCATATAAATTCAAACTTTTGATCCTCTTAAAAGTCACCTGGAATTTGAAAGATTTGATTTTGAGAAGTGTTTGGGAGGAATTTGGACCTTCAGTTCCCCAGAGGCTTAGCTCTGTGCTTCTGCACTTACACACAAATTTCTGTACTGGCCAGAGGCAGGTGCTGGTACCTCACAGGCACTTGATCCAGTTACTGCTCACAGTGGTATGCTCCCAGTGATAACTGATCTCTCTCACAGCTAGATTTAGACAGCTCCCAGTCATGCTGGATTGCTTCCTAAGAGGTGTAGCCCTCTACCTGCGTGGTAAGAGGAGAATGGATTCTTAAGTTATGCATTGTAATTGTTACCTGCTGCAATTTTTGGATGCAGTCTTCAACAACTTGCCTAAAATCACATAATGCTGTGTTCTGCCAAGCTCAAAAATAACCCTTCCACTGCATTCCTCTGCTAATAATGTGGAGGAAAAAACCATCCACACTCACCAAGAGACAGGAATTATTGTTACAGTATCCCATTATGCCAGCTACTGTTATAGTTGGAAACAGAAATGTATTTGGTATTAAGCTATTTCTTCTTGAAAAATCAAACAGTGGATTTGAATGCCAAGGAGCTCCATCATTTAATTTAAAGTGTTTTGCTAATAAGACTTTAAAAAAGTCTAAAACAGCAACTGTCATGTGAAATCTCTTTTCTGGAGATTCATCTTCTACTCTGGTGCCACTTCTACAGGAACTGACCAGAAAGGTTGAGATCCAAATCTCACATAATAATGGTAAATGCAAGGTGCTTTGAGGAGACTGCTTAAAAGTGCAGAAAACACAATATAGGCTTTTCTCTCTTTTTTTGTAGCTAGTTCTACCTATTACCAAATGACCATGGACAAACAGAAGTAATTAACAAACATCCTTTTTATTTTTTTGCTGGGCTTCCTATTGTGAAAGCTTCCTCTTTTATTATGAAACTCAGCAATTAGTTGGGTAAGGGTTCAGTCAGAGCTATGGTACAGAGAAGTGATATCAACCAAGGAGGAAGAGCATAGTAGTTTAATTTACAGCTTACCTGTATTGCCAGACTTACATACTGGAACATATGTGGCAAAGTAGTAACATTTTGAATTTCTAATCCTCCCTGGAGGCGTTTAAGGCCAGGCTGGATGAGACATTGAGCAGCCTGCTCTAGTGGGAGGTGTCCCTGCCTATGGCAGGGGGTTGGAGCTGGATGATCCTTGAGGTCCCTTCCAACCTAAACCATTCTATGATTCTATGATTCTGTGGTTAGTATTTACAGTCAGGTTGAAATTAATTCCCTCTTTCAGACTTCGAAACTAAAGAAAGAAAAGAGACCATTGCTAGGAGACCTTTGTTTTTCAGCTATAAATCTTCCAGGCTATTGACACTCACAGATGGAAAACACACCAGAATTACATCATTCAGTATGCCATGAGCGAAGATGAAGAGGAGACACTCAGAAAGCTGGGGGAAGCAAGAAATCAACTTAATGAATTGACAGCGTTAACAGTCCTCAGGGTAGTCCAACAGCACTTCCTCCATGGCTTAATACTCTAAACTGTATCTTGGGAGCCTCCTGAGACTGATTTTAAAATGGCAGAGACCTGAACAAACACCACAGATCCAAATTTCTGAGTTCATATAAGGTGGTATGGGCTTCAGTTTCAGCATTCACTACCTGAATATATGCAAGCTTGAAACTGCTGCCCCAAAGACAGCTGTTGCTTGCCTAAGAACTTTCATGCAGTCTTAACTAGATCCTGTGGGCAGTAAATCAATGTAAGAACACAGTAATAATAATAATATCTTGGAGAGGCTTAAATTTGGTGCTGGAAGCTGTTATTTTCTATAGCTAAAGAGAACAGATTTGCAGTAAGGAGCAGTCTTTGCCAGGGGCAGGTGAGGAGCTAAGGAGGGGGCCACAGTCTAAGGCACAGTGCCGGCTTCTCCACCTGCCTGCTGGCCTCCTGCTCCTGATGGGTGGCATGAATGGGGCTAGCCCTTCTGCCTCAGCCCTCTCTTACAGCAGTGACATGCATGGAAGGGAACAAAGTGTGCAAATTACCAGCTGATGAAATGCCACAGCTCTCATCTCTTTTCTGTCCCACTCCCCAGGCAGCAGGAATGCATCACTCTGCTTTAGCAGACCTGCAGGGCTCAGCAATCTTATGCTTGCCCCCAACATGCAGCAATACTCCTCGAAGAGCAGAAGTAAAAGTCTTGCCTACACACCTGATGCAACAAGTACTTCTGTCTTGCACAAGAAATGAGGGTAACAAGCAGTGGGACTATAATGAGTCCCTCTTCCAGAGCAGCAGATGTGCCAGCAACTCTGAAATGCTTGCTGTAGGAGAATTGGATGGGGAAGAGCCAGAGAGGGATTTGCAGCTGAGCAGGTCCCATGGACTTCCTTCAAGGGTGATGTGGGATGCTTCAGGCAAGATCTGTGCTGGTAAGCCTGCAGCCAAGAGGGCTCAGATGTTCCCTGGTGTGCTCACCTCTCCAGCTCCCAGCCCAGTTACTCATCTCCTCATAGCTGCAGCACTGTGTCATATACCTTTGGGGTCTTTTTTGACTGACTTGAAATAAATTGTACTGAAGTAAAGGGAATTACAGCACTCTCCCTGGGCTGAAGTGTGCTTGCAGAATGTTTTTTTAACACCCTCCCAACATCCTGACCACTTGAAAATCTTCTCATTTCTGAGCCATGTGTCTGTCCCACAAAAAGAAGAATTCTGTGCTTTCCTCTGGTCCTTATTTATTAACTGTGTTCCTTTTCCCGAGTTCTCCCCTTAAGTTCAGCTATGTGTCATTATTTTGGTGAAGTTTCTGAGATGATTTTGTCAGGACAATCACTGAATTTGGAAAGGAACTAATGTCTTTGCAGGGCAGCATATTTTATTTGTGGATACAGTGATTTGTGCTTCATAGAATCAGCCAGGTTGGAAGAGACCTCCAAGATCAGCCAGTCCCACCTAGCACCCAGCCCTAGCCAGTCGACCAGACCATGGCACTAAGTGCCTCATCCAGGCTTTGCTTGAACACCTCCAGGGACAGCAACTCCACCACCTCCCTGGGCAGCCCATTCCAATGCCAATCACTCTCTCTGCCAACAACTTCCTCCTAACATCCAGCCTAGACCTCCCCTGGCACAACTTGAGACTGTGTCCCTTTGTTCTGTTGCTGCTTGCCTGGCAGAAGAGCCCAACCCCACCTGGCTCCAGCCTCCCCTCAGGTAGTTGTAGACAGCAATGAGGTCACCCCTGAGCCCCCACTTCTCCAGGCTGAACTCCCCCAGCTCCCTCAGCCTCTCCTCACAGGGCTGTGCTCCAGACCCCTCACTTCCTTCGTTGCTCTTCTCTGGACACCTTCCAGCACCTCAACATCTCTCTTGAATTGAGTAGCCCAGAACTGGACACAGCACTTAAGGTGTGGCCTGACCAGTGTTGAGTACAGGGGCAGAATAACTTCTCTTGTCTTACTGGCCACACTGGCTCTTTCGGCCACCTGGGCAGAGTGGTAAATCCTTCCTGTTTGCAATTATGGAGGCATGGTGGGATAGCTCACATCACTGGAATGTGGTCATGGATGGCTATATATTGTTTAGGAAAGGCAGGACAACGAGCCAAAGTGGTGGGGTTGCTCTATACATCCCTTCCATCCCTGACTGATTCTATGATTCTGTATGTGAGAGAGCAACCAGAATGTATTTGGAAGAAGTTCTTCACAGAAAGAGTGATTGGCCATTATGGAGGTGGTGGAGTCACCACCCCTGGAGCTGTTTAAGAGGAGTCTGGATGATCCACTTAGTGCCATGGCTTACTTAATTAGAAGGGTTGGGTGACAGGTTGGACTCAATGATCTTAGAGGTCTTTTCCAACCTGGTTAATTCTGTGATTCTGAATTAGATACGTGCTGGTTCTCTGAACAGTACTCTGATTGTTTCATCCAGTTCTTCATCCTGGAGCTTCTTTCAGAGGCAGTGGTAGAATATGCATGCTGCACTAACAGGTGTGGCTCAAAAAATGCAGAGCTGTGTGCTCTGAACTCACTCCAGCAGATGGCCTGGGAAGTTTCTCTGGAGGTGTTTTGGTAGTGCAGCCTCAGCTGCACCCAAGCAGGAAGGTTCTTCACAGAGGAAGTTGTTCTTCACAGAGAGTGATTTGCCATTGGAATGGGCTGCCCAGGGAGGTGGTGGAGTCACCATCCCTGGAGGTGTTCAAGAAAAGCCTGGATGAGGCACTTAGTGCCATGGTCTGGTTGGCTGGCTAGGGCTGGGTGCTAGGTTGGACTGGATGATCTTGGAGGGCTCTTCCAATCTGGTTGATTCGATGATTCAGGCTGGCAGGCAGCCTCAGTTTCTACCCTGCTGGCTTCATTTTGGAAGGAAAATCACAAATAGCAGGGCAAGTTTTCTTATGTTAAAAGCGTAAAGAAAACAGAGTTTAGGAGTATTCAGACTTTCCTTGGGTGTCACTAGCTTTAATTTGGGATAGAATCTTTACTGGATGATTTACACATCTCTCCCTGCCTTGCCACATCCTTAGCAGTATGGCTGCCAAATGAGAGAAACAACATTTTAAAAGCACAAGCCAAGCAGAAAATGCCTCATAGTAATCTAAACTGTGATTCTAATTACCATGACATTGTTGCACACTAGAGCTATTACATAAGACTTAAAAAGAATATACAATACATCATTACAATCTGCATGAGTGAGTGTTAATGGACTGCAGCTTCGGGGCGGGGGGGGGGTGGAAAGAGTTAATCAAAACAAGGCTGTGATTTTAACTGCAAATACTATGAGTCCTTCCATGGAAACTGTTCATATTAAAAGTCAGCAGCAGAAGGGTTCATCTCACTTTACTTTAAACACACATAGTCTGGATGTCTATAAACAAGCCATTTATCTCAGGTTCAGTTTAGACTCAGTGGACCAAATGATGACTTTGTAGGGTGCATCTCATCCTAAAGTAGGGGTCTGAGGCATAAGCTAAATCACAACATAAAAGCAACTCTTTCTTTTTTAATTGTAAAGGGAATCAAGAGGACTAGGTCACAGAATCATAGAATCCTAGAATCAACCAGGTTGGAAGAGACCTCCAAGATCATCCAGTCCAACCTAGCACCCAGCCCTATCCAGTCAACCAGACCATGGCACTAAGTGCCTCATCCAGGCTTGTCTTGAACACCTCCAAGGACAGCGACTCCACCACCTCCCTGGGCAGCCCATTCTCTCTGACAACAACTTCCTCTTAACATCCAGCCTAGACCTCCCCCAGCACAACTTGAGATTGTGTCCCCTTGTTCTGTTGCTGGTTGCTGGGAAGAAGAGACCAACCCCACCTGGCTACAACTTCCCTTTAGGTAGTTGTAGACAGCAAGGAGGTCACCCCTGACCCTCCTCTTCTCTAGGCTGCACACCCCCAGCTCCCTCAGCCTCTCCCCACAGGGCTGTGCTCCAGGCTCCTCATCATCTTCATCACCCCTCTCTGGACATGTTCCAGCACCTCAACATCTCTCTTGAATTGAGGAGCCCAAAACTGGACACAGCACTTAAGGTGTGGCCTGAACAGTGTTGAATACAGGGGCAGAATAACTTCTCTTGTCTTACTGGCCACACTGGCTCTTTTGGCCACCTGGGCACAGTGGTAAATCCCTCCTGTGGTGGAACAACTGCTGCTGCATGGTGTGACAATTCCTCTTTTGAACTTTTAATTTTCTACACACTTCAGACTTGGAATTATTTTGCATTTTAGTTTTGCAGAGCCTCATTTGCACATTACTTTAGCATTTGAAAGGAAACTCTCATTTGCTTTTGGCACAGCTGACTGTGAGCTTGGTTAGCTTTCTCTATCACATATTTTGCCAGTTTAATAACATTCAGTGTTTGTTGAACAGTTTATTGCTGCAAATGCAATTGCAATGAAACAGAAAGCCTCAAGACGTTACTAAACTATTGCAAACCACCAAGCAATATGTGCAAGCCTCAGAAAGTTTTCCATGGTCCCAAAACTGCAGGCAGAAAAAAGCTCCAATTAAATCAATACTTAATTCAGCAGGAAAAACAAAAACAAAACCCCCACAATATTTTATGCACTACCAGACTTAGATCTTACCAGGAACAACATCTGCCCTACAGATCAGCATCTTCTGCAGTGCAGTATTGCAACAGTAGGAGCACTTTCAGTCTGCAGAGCAGCACATGAGTTAGCAGTTGACTTCTTGAAAGGATAACTATGTGTGGCATGAATGTGAACACATACGTGCTCAGAGTGCCATATGGGCTGTATTTATTTGGTGTATATATATATATATGCAGAGGAGAAAGAAGTGTGTGTGTGTTACATTTCATATAATAAAACAGGTGCTGTTGGTTTTTGTAAAACACTTCTCTTTTTTTTGGCCCTTCTGCTTGTCTGTGAAAGCAGAAAAAAAAATAAGGAGGGAGAAATGTGAAGAATTTCAATAACAAAAGGTGCTATAAAAGTGCTATTGACCACAAAGCCATCCTGCAATGTAATTGTTAGACACTAAAGTTCCAGGGCACTAAAGTTCCTAATTTTCCTAGGACCTGCATTGCCTTTGGGAGCTTTTTCCGGCATTTTCAAAGCAGCTAATGAGTTCATCAGTATTCAGATATTATTCCATTAGTATAAACTGCATCCAGTTCTGGAGCTCTCATTACAAGAAGGATGTGGAGGTGCTGGAGTGTGTCCAGAGAAGGGCCAGGAGGATGCTCAGAGAGCTGCAGCAGCTCTGCTGTGAGCACAGACTGAAAGAGCTGGGGCTGTTGAGTCTGGAGAAGAGGAGGCTCCCAGGTGACCTTCTTGTGGCCTTCCAGGATCTGAAGGGGGCTACAAAAAAGCTGGGGAGGGACTTTTTAGGCTGTCAGGGAGTGCCAGGACTGGGGGGAATGGAGCAAAGCTGGAGGTGGGAAGATTCAGTCTGGATGTGAGGAGGAAGTTGCTGAGCATGAGAGTGGTGAGAGGCTGGAATGGGTTGCCCAGGGAGGTGTTTGAGGCCCCATGGCTGGAGGTGTTTAAGGCCAGGCTGGATGAGGCTGTGGGCAGCCTGCTCTAGGGTAGGGTGTCCCTGGCCATGGCAGGGGGTTTGGAACTAGATGATCCCTGTGGTCCCTTCCAACTTTGACTGATTCTGTGATTCTATGAAACCTCCCAAAACCATATAGGAGATCATATGGGAAACCTCTAGTTACCCAGCTATTGAAAAAGGTGAAGCAGGTCATCATCACATCTGTAGTATTTCTACTACTGGCATTCAGTTGACTCTGGAAACCCTTCCCCCTTACCTCCACCCTTCCCAGAGAATAATTCACCACCATTCTGCAGCCATTACAGGCTGGGTGGATGCACTTTGTGTATATTTGGCTGCTTAATCCCTGGCAGGGGAAGCTAGATGAAATTCCTCAGAATAACTGGAGGCACCTGCACCCTACTGAGAATGTTATTAGTAGGAGAGAATAAATACCTCAGCTTGTCCAAGGGCCTGTGTGTCTTATCTGCTCCAAACACAGATGTTGTGTGTCTTGCCAATGCCTCCCAGGCTGGTGCTCATAAGCTCACTCCATGCTCCTAAGGGCTCTTAAAGACCATCTTATGGTTCACTTATTCCCTGACTTAATTTTCTGGGTGAAAGGGCAGGTAATCAGTATGCTTGGTCCATCTATGACCTTACTGCTGTTTGTAAGCCCTACTCTCTGAAAGCCAGACTCCAGTCTTTATTGCTCAGAGGGTAACAACTATTAAAGCAGTCTCACAAATCTGTATGAATGCACACAAGGGTGGCTGTTTTTTTTTTCCAGGAACAGATGTTAGTCCTGATTTGCTTTCCAGTCATGCTCTTCTGCTGGCATAAGCCCTCTAACTTGTGTATTTTAAGAGCAGAGTGATGAGTAGGCTTTGTAGCTTGACTGAGGGATAGGAGATCATTTGAGGCGACAGATTTTCCAGATCTCTCACATTTTGTCACTCTGCACCAGATCTTCTGGCCTACAACAGCTTGGAAAATTCACCAAAACCATCCAGCTTGGCTCTGACCATCTGCCAGCCTCATAAACATTTGGCCCACAGTCTAAGAAATTCTTCTGTTGGAGCTGAGGCTGCTGCTTTGTACCACGCCAACAGTTTTTTGCCCTTTGATTTACAGCACTTCTGTGTGTGTTTTCTTTAAGATTATGCATCTATAGATCTCTCCCACTTCTCTAGCAGCTACTGCCCTCTGTTCTCTGGCTTACTGGCATCACAACCACCATAGAAACCAGAGCCACTGCTCAACCCTTCCTTCCTGCTGTCTGCCTTCTCGCATCCTTAGATAAGAGATTTAATCATAGAATGAATCATAGAATCATTGAATGGTTTAGGTTGGAAGGGACCTCAAGGATCATCCAGCTCCAACCCCCTGCCATAGGCAGGGACACCTCCCACTAGAGTAGGCTGCTCAAGGCCTCATCCAGCCTGGCTTTAAACGCCTCCAGGGAGGAAGCATCCACAACCTCCCTGGGCAACCTGTGCCAGTGTCTCACCACCCTCACTGTAAAGAACTTCCTCCTAACATCCAGTCTAAATCTCCCCTCTGCCAGTTCAAACCCATTCCCCCTCGTCCTGACATTACCAGACCTTGTCAATAGTCCCTCCCCAGCCTTCCTGTAGGCTCCCTTCAGATACTGCAAAGCCACTCAAAGGTCTCCTCGAAGCCTTCTCTTCTCCAGGCTGCAGAGCCCCAACTCTCTCAGCCTGTCCTCATAGCNTGTTTGACAATGGCAAATCTGAAAGCTGATGATGATTATCATCAACAATGATAATCATACTGGGTTGAGGATGATAATCTGAATTTCCTGCCTGTTCTAGGATGAGGTGGTGTTATTACGAGGAAGGGACTTCCATCTATCATTGTCCATACTAGCGCTCAGCAGAGAGTTTGCTTGCATTATATCCTGCGGTCATTTGATGCCCACTCCCTGGAGGTATTCAAGATTGGATATGAGGAAGTGAATCACTGAGAGAGCTATCAAACATTGGAATGGCCTGCCCAGGGCAGTAGTGGAGTCACCATCCCTGGAGGAATCATAGAATCATAGAATCAACCAGGTTGGAAGAGACCTCCAAGATCATCCAGGCCAACCTAGCACACAGCCCTGTTCAGTCAACCAGACCATGGCACTAAGTGCCTCAGCCAGGCTTTTCTTGAACACCTCCAGGGACAGCAACTCCACCACCTCCCTGGGCAGCCCATTCCAATGCCAGTCTCTCTCTCTGGCAACAACTTCCTCCTAACATCCAGCCTAGACCTCCCCGGGCACAACTTGAGACTGTGTCCCCTTGTTCTGTTGCTGCTTGCCTGGCAGAAGAGCCCAACCCCACCTGGCTACAACCTCCCTTCAGGTAGTTGTAGTCAGCAATGAGGTCTGCCCTGAGCCTCCTCTTTTCCAGGCTGCACAACTCCAGCTCCCTCAGCCTCTCAGGAGGTCAAGTAGCATGTGGATCTGGCCCTTGGGGACCTTGTTTAGTGTTGTCCCTTCAATACTGGGTTGAAGGTTGGACTGGTTTATTTTTGAGGTCTCTTCCAACCAGATATCTGTCCTGTGATACTATGATGTGATCTGGTGTCAAGTGTCCCTGCCCATGGCAGGGAGGGGGTTGGAACTAGCTGCTCTCTAAAATCCCTTCCAACCTAAATCATTCCATGAATCTCCTATGCACCTATAGAGGAAATCCTATATGCTTCCCATATGTGGCCTGATTAACTTCTTCATTGCTTAGCACGTGTGCACAGCTAGAAATAATCAGAGGGTTATTTGCCCTCTTTGCACTTCACAGTGCACTCAAGTAGCCCTACTTTTGTAACAGCTGGGTTGCAATAACAGCAGACTGCATGGGGTGCTGCTGGACTGCACTTTACTGCACACTTCTACTGCTGCACTGTGCTTTAG
>WAAF01014934.1:0-13775 GCA_013400475.1 Tricholaema leucomelas | reverse complement strand
AAACCATTCTGTGATTTTATGATTCTATGAAATGCTTGCACACACCTGTGAGTGTGCAGATAGTGCATGGTGGATAAAAAATGCAAGTGGAATAACCCACAGTTTAGGACTGAGGGTGTCTTAGGTAGTCCACTGTTGTTCCTCAGCCCTAAACCGTGAGTGTTTCCACTTGGATTCTTTCAGGCCATTATGCTTCGGGAAAAGTCCCAGATGTTACGTGGGTGTGAGGGAAGCCAAACATCACAGTTTGTTCTCATGTTGTGCTTTAGTGTTGGACAGGACATTGTGTGGTTTTGAAAATGAGATAGTCCAAAGATAAGGAGTAACAGGAGGAATGGAAAGGGACTGGTGACAGATCTCGCTCTTATTTTCCCGTCACTTCCCAAGACTTTACTGTCTCAAAGGCAGATTTGATGATTAGAGAGCAAGCTCAGGTTAAAACAGAAATTAAGAATGGAAAGGGACTTCTGCAAGTTCAGAAGTGGTGAAAGGTTCCACAATCCAGGAGGGATGAGAATGGAGTACTACTGAGTTTTTCTGTAAAACATGGCACTGGAGGCCTTCTCTAGGTATGTGTGCTGAGAACAGTGTCCATTATTCCTTCTGAAGTCACTTCTTTGCAGTGTGTAATCATACTTGTGTCAAAAAGGGGAAACCATTCTCCTATGCCCTTCTTGGAGTTACTCAGCAGGAGCAGACTCTCTAGCATTTGGGAACAGTTGTCTTTATAAGACTAGAAGCAGAGTTTTGATTATAACTGTATTATTGTCACCATGGCTTCTTGATACCACAGCATATCGTTACTTGTGCTGGAATCTTCATAAGCGTAAATGTTTTTCTCCAAATAGTTCAAATGTTTATACGAAGTGTTGTGGCAGTCTGACATGAAGTAATAACTTAGGCTGCCGGAGTCTGAACAGCTCAAGTCGTCAAGGACTGCACAAATAAAGTAGGTCATTCTTCCCCCCCGCCTACTGTTTACAAGAATACAGTACTAAATGCATTAAATAATGCAGGGGGATGTGCACACAAATTTCTTCAGTATCTTTTCTAATCTTCTCTGCTACCTTCAGTGGTTCAGATTCTGCTTAGCCATGGATTTGTGTCAGAAACGCTGTCTTACAACTCAAGACTCAGTATTTGTGTCTAAGCCTTTTTAAAGGTAATGCATGCTGAAGTTCTCTGTTCAAGTGCCAATATGCAATGCACTGTGTACTTGGCAGTAAACTGTCAAAAACCCCAAGAGCAGAGTGTGCACTAGTGAATGGGCTTCCTTAAGAGAGGCTGTTCATCTCCTCCACACACGGATACGGAGGACGGTAATTGGAATGGCTGTGTACATTGTTAGAGCAGTTGTGTTACTCATTTAGAATCAAGGTGTCCCACCTGTCTCTCTGTCACTGCGGCTTCGAAACTTCCTCTGGTGTTTTTTCTCATTTTATGTTTATTTTGCTGTGGTAACAAATGCTAAAGAATTATTTACCTGAATTGTATGAAACGTTTGAGCGTTTAAGGACCTCTTTCCTTTGATTTACTGCAATAGAACAAAGCTATAGCAAGACTTTTGCTACTGTTAACTACAAATCTATACCAAATATTCTGTTCCAGTTTAGATACCTTTGTTCCTCTTTCCTAGTTATGGCTCTGCTTGAAGATAAAGGAAGAGAGTAAAACTGGAATGCTCTCTAGGGCAGGGAAAATGAAAACCTTCGGCGCTGCACATGGGAAGGTGCTCTATCAGTGTCACTGTAGGGAACACCAAGGTCCCTTTAGCTGCACAGTGTCTCCACTGGTGGACCAGTGTCCGATACTTTTCAGTGCACAACTCGTTCTGAATAAGCTGTCTGTGTGGTTTTTAATGTATTTTAAGTGTGTTACGTGGGTTAATCTTGTCATGTTTCCTTCTGGGCAACCAGAGGCTACCCAGCATTGCTTTCAGAAGCACATGCCCGCAGAGAACTTTGTCAAACTGCCGCTGCTCTTCATTGAGTCCTTTCGTCTGTGCACCAGATTTCAGTACTTGCAGGTAAAGTTAATGTACGTTTCTGTTGTTGTCATTTTGGACTTTTCTGTGGTTTTTTGAGTTGTCTTTTATAAATTGCTGTACGTCATTAAAAGATGGCAGGGGCTAGAGAATGGGTGCTGCACATTCATCGAGTATTGCCCGTGCACATCTGGCACGTACCGGGAGAGCTGAAACTGTGTCGTTTTGGTTGGCTGCTGTTTCTGTGAACACCGCACCTGCGGTGTTTCTGCTGAAGTTCAGAATACACCATTTGTTTAAATGGAAGTCATAACTGAATGAAAATAAAAATCCATTTTTAACTGCATTTTCAAATAATTAAACAGTAATATAGTGGACAGAAAATCACCAATAATATTTCTGCGTGTTTATTTCTCTTGCTAGTTTTCTTAAGGTAATCATGAGGTTTGCTAAAATAGCACTCTTTAACACTCAAGAATGATCTTGCTCTTGGAAAACCCTCTGAAAAGCAAGGTATTCCATTTTAAAGCCAAAACAGAGTGTTGTTAAGGGGGAGAAAAAGCTTAGTATCTTTGTATTCTGATTTATTATACAGAAGGCTGTTTTTAACAAAAAAAAAAGAAGCTCTTTTTTGGCCTTTTTTTTTTCTCTCTTTTTTCCCTGCACTATTCTCAGTCTCTTTTGATCATTGATCTGGGTGACCCCACGCTCAGGGGTTTTTTCTTCATTTGACATGGACAGATTTTTGAAGTATAGCTCTCCTTTGGGAACCTCGGGCAGTTCCACTTGACTAACCTGTGATCTAATGAGCAGTAATGCAGGGTTACAGTGACCATTTTGTTTGCTTTGAGGGAGGATGGCTAGACAGAGAGTGGGAGAGAGGCGGTGTCTGTGGAGAAAAAAGATGCAGGGTGATCGAACAGTGTGAAAAAGACTTGTTAGCCCACATTAGTGTGCCTGATTTACTTCACAACAGGTCAGGAAAGGCCAAAGGCAGGGTTGTCATTAAATTGCAAAGTTGAAAATCCTGGTATTCGAGACCATTCAGATTTCTGAAAGTTGTAAATTACGAAGTTTGTGGTTGGTGTTGAATTTGCCAGGAAGATATACAGGAGTACCAGCTTCTCTCAGACAGGAGAGGCACGTTATAGCACCGTGCTGCAAGTATAAAAAGAAAACCAGCTTTTTAAAGTACTTTCATGGTTGACTGTTTTACAATGAGACTGGGTGCGAAAGAAAGGCCAAACACTAACAAGGTCGTTGCACTTTCTTTATGAGCCCTGGGGACCCCTTAATGATGTGCCCGTGCTGCTTATTTTGAGATCCGTAGAGTGTATGTGTGCACGTGTTCCTCCAACCTAAAATTTTGGTGAGTATTTACCGAGGGCTTGCGCACAGAGGCAGATGTGCACCTGTGCAAGGCTATGTGAAAACAGGATTCCAGC
Source organism: Tricholaema leucomelas (assembly GCA_013400475.1). Classification (NCBI taxonomy): domain Eukaryota; kingdom Metazoa; phylum Chordata; class Aves; order Piciformes; family Lybiidae; genus Tricholaema lacrymosa; species Tricholaema leucomelas. The sequence continues at coordinate 10,346 of WAAF01014934.1, read as the reverse complement.
GCCAGTTGCCCAGGAGCACTGACTTTGAATATTCTGTAGCATGTTATGATTATTCTTCTTCCCCTGCTATCCGTCGTTGTCTCTCACAGAGTGAATGCGAGACGCCGATCTGCATGCCAGTGGTCATGAAAGGAACACACTTCTATCATAAATTGATGTTCACAAACTCTGAGACCAAAAAAATGCATTAACCTTATTAACTGAGGTGTTGCTTTCCCATGATACTAAAAGTTGCTTCCTAGTGCTTGGATTGGCCTTGACAGCCTGTCTTCATTAGCTGCCTTACGCCTTCTTGTTCCTGGTTAATATTTGCAGTGTTCTGATTGCTGTTTCACAGCTACACAAAGAAGCAGTTGCAGACAGATGTTTCTGAATTGACATTTCTGTGTCAATCACTTGCTTAGCCGTGGCCTGAATCTTCCTGATTTGAAGAGTGCGACTACCATCCTTTTAAGCTGTTGCACTGATAGTCTTTCACTCATAGCAAACTTTTGTCATCGCTGTTTCTGATCTGGGTGGCTTTGGTAAAAAAATGAAGTGCGGCCTTTTAGCTATATTATCATTGTGCATTGAAGCAGTAGGTAATAAAACAAATGGGTGGTCTTAAGGGTGAGGTACTTTTTCTGTCTGCTACCAGAAGCTTCACTAATTGATTCTTGCTCCTGAAGGCTGTCAAAAATGAGTTTTCCACAGCTGGCATATGACTGTGTTAGCTTTCAGGTTGTGCTGTGTGGGCAGTTTGTTGTATCGATCTTTGCCTGCCGTGTTATGCCTGAGAACATTTGCCTTTATAGTCAGAGAAATGTTCTCATCTGACTTCAGGAATGATGAAGGGAACTCTATCAGTCAAAGAAGTTTGTTGACACTAAGGAGGTTAGAGGAAGATGGCAGTAGGATGTCAGAGTTCAATATTTAGACTCTTGCACTGTGTTTGCATTGCAGTGTGTATGAACAGGTGGTGCTGGATTGCATTTGGTTCACCTCGGTTGCCTTTGGTTTGCAATGAACGTAGGGTGTAGTGTTACCTCCTGAACAACTTGACGTTTACAGGGCAATTGAAATGAAGCACATTTTCTGTAGAGAGTGTTGCGCTTCTGCTGGGCCTTCCCAGTGTGTCACTCCTCTTCTTACTGCGTTGTGAAATTCAGTTATTAATAGAATTTTCATACAGAATTTCCCTATTGTGAGACACCCTGGTGTCTAAAGGAGCTTAAGCGTTGCTGGACTGGAAGGCAAGTCAAAAAAAGAATTTACCAGGCTACATTTCCGTTGTATCAATTATTTTAACTGATTGTTAGTTGCGGTAACTTGATGGAGATACATTCTAGGAAACTCCTCTTTTCACTTGCTTTCACTGTAGCTTCAGGTCATGTTAGTCAATGGAAACTTATTAGGGCATAAAATGATGGGAAAATGTTTAACAAATCAGAATACTGAATCGAAACACACTTAAGCTTCACTGCTGTTCTCTTTCCATTGACTTTCTCCATTCCCTAAATAGCATTGTCTGTGCAGTGCCCATACACTCTTTATTAGCTCTTCTATTTGATTTAATTATTCAGTTACTCAGTGTGGCTGAATTAAGTCATCTCTGCCAATATGCGTATTGCAGACTGTTTGGTCAGTGAGAGGGGACTAATGTCATCTTGCTGGGAAAGAAATGGAGGCTGTTTGTTTAGGAATCAAGACACTGGAGCAATATTTCAAAACTGGCTTATAAACAGAAGTAAATCCATGAGCAGATTAATATACTGATCCTGTGAGTTCCAGGCAGTGGAAGAGTAAATATTACTTACTCATCTGAAGAACGTGGTACATTTTCATATATTCTCGTTGTCTGTCTTAAAGATGCAAATAGTTTTTTGCAGCTTAGCGTCTGGAAATTCTTTTTTAAAAGAAAACCAGAAAATTTGTCACCATGGAAGTTGTTTTCACATTGATTTACCAAGTATTATATGAAAATATCAGGGTTTTTTTCAAAGTAATATTGTTGCTTGGTTCAGGAAGGCTGCTCAGAAAAGAAGAGGTGATGCAACCAAATTCAGTCTTTTTGCGGCTCATAACTGCTTGTTAAGAAGGCATTTCTTGAAAGGCACAGATCTTAACTTTTGCTATAGGTACTAAAATGCAGCACTGAATTTCTTTTCCCCTCCTCATCTATTTGCTGCAGTATATAACATGCAGCAAAATCTTATATCTTCATGCAAGTGAAACTGCAGTTCCTGCAGGCTTTATCCAGCATCAGTTTCTTAGTGATGTGAAGTGTCTATGATTTAGTCAGGGTACAACGCAGCCTCTCGGGTTTAGCAAAATAGGAGAACCAAAATCTAGAAGTAATTGTGGGTGCTGTTTTGTTAAATAAGATGGGTGTGTCTTCTTAACATTTCTCTGAAGTCATTATTTGTGTCTTCAGGCTGTATGTGAGAGACACACCTCTAAAGACGTTCTAAACTGGCCATGCAACAGCTAATGTGTCACATAAAAATCTGTGTTACACTACACCAATGGACTCTGACAATGCAGGTTTTGGTAGGTGTAAAAAAGGACTTGGAATGCTCCTTAGGTGTATTTGGCAACCCATCCTTTTGGAAGTCATGCACAACAGGAAAGATATATTGTTTAGGTAAGAGCATTAATTCAGTAATGCCACCCTTTCCCTGCATAAACAAGAAGGTGGGGATGGTAATACTGTGTCTTGGAAAGGAAGCAGAACTGCATACTTGGGTATCTCCTTGCCAGCTGTGGGGAGTGTGCTTGCCAGCAGTTTCTAGCAAGCTTATTACTTCCAAACCCTCTCCAAACTCTCCAAGCATTCAACAGTCACCTTTCACTGATTTGCAGAGGAGAAGGGAATGTTCATTGTTTGAAGAACTGCCTATTTTGAAATCAGGACAACTGAATGAAAGTTTTGGTTTGTTACATGCTTGCTGCCATTTACTTGACGGTGTGGTTGAGTTAGAAAGATGGTTGTTAGTGGCCAAATTAGGTCACAGCCTAAGCAGCCTGCTCCTGCAGGTAATAAAGCCCAGAATTGGGCTGATGTGTTTTGTGAATGTTTAAGGCAGCAGATCGTAAGACTCTTGACTCCTGTGCAGTGGGATGAATGCTTGAGAAGCAGCTGTGTTCAAATGGTAGGTCAGCAACATAACATCTCAATTTTTGGTGGAACTTGGTTGAGAGAATTGAAAAAAATGAGTATGTCTGGCAGTGGAATTGTGGAGCCTGGTTACTGTGATTCAGTTGTGGTCTGGTACGTGAACCCTTTGCTGTGTAGTCACTCGGGATGTGCATACGTGCATGAATCCAGATATTCGTAAGAGGATTAAAGACTGAATGAGTAGTGTGTGTTAAGTATCGCTTCATAAAGCTATTATTTAGAGTTGGTAGCCATAACCAACATTCTACTGGAGAGAAGATCTGATAGCTAAGGATTGTGCCCTAAAATACTTTTCTCTAGAAGCCAGTTCAGGCAGGGACATGTTGGAGGGAGAAAACAGAGGTAATGAAAGAGGAAGAATTTACTACTTGTCCTAGACAGAACTACGGCTGAGGGAAGATGAGAAATCCAGCTGCTCAGGTGCAAGTATCTTGCAAAACTCTCCTCCTCCTCCTCAGGAAGATTCAGATTCATAATTGTGTTTCTAATCTTTCCACTCCATTTTTTATTCTCACACCCCCCACAAACTGAATTAGAGAGACTTCAGCTACAGGTTGTTGTACCAGAGACAACCAGAGTTAATCTGGAGCTACACCGCCCCTTCCTTTGGCCAGAAGTCTGTCTGAATGTTCTCACGCAGCTTGCTCCCTGTACTTGGATGTTTAACTGAAATGAAATAGTAGGTGTAGCATCGGAGCATTCAGTTTTTCAGTGCATTTTCTTGTTATCTTTGAGGTAAGGAAACAGCCTACTATTCATTTTACAGGACTCTCAGCCCTTGTAGGATGTCAGCTACCAGCATAAAGGCAACAGCCATCTAGTCATTGGAGATTCCAGTGAGAGTCTGAATCTAAAGCAGAAGTTAAGACCCTGATGCAAAGGTTTGGACGAGTGGAACAGATAACAAGACTGCGGCATCCCAGCTCGTGCTGTCACTGTTGTCATTCGGTATTTCATTTTTTAATCTTGGCTGTTGTTTATCTGACATCACAGTGCTTTTTCATGCACAGACCCTGGTTCGTGCAAAATAGAGAGCAGTGGTGCCAAAGATCAGAACCGCAGTCATAAGGAGTCCTGTCCTGTATATGCGTTACTGTGTTGGTCACGATGTTGTCTGTTCTGACTCTGGAAGTTAGGTGCGCCGTTTAAGCGGTCTACTGGCTTCCTGGTCTCGGGCATTGTTTCAAGTTCTGTGTTCTGAAAAGTACGATTCAAGTACTCTGAGAACCTGCCCCGAGTAACTGAAAACACTGGAGGATGTGGTGTGCATTGTCTGGGTTTTGTGATCTGCCATGAAGGGAACAAGTTTGCTTGCCTTGCTCAGGATTATCAGTCAGGAGTCCACACTCTTAGTCATTTCACTAAAACCCTGTGATGCTGTTGATAGGGTTTCAGTTGTCTCCATTTCTTTTGCTTCACTCTCTGTTGCTAACAGAGTTAGAATACATCTTGTGTGCAGAAAAAAAATTGTTTCCATTTGAAAGGAGTTCAAAATTAGTGTCAGACTGTAAGTACTCACGGTTACATGTGTTAAATCATAGAGCGTGAGTGCTAGCAGTTAACAGCTCTGAGCAAAAACTAGTTGCAGCTAGTTTGTGTACTGGAGTTGCTTGCAAGCTGTGATAAAATTCCTCCTTTTTTCCAGAGGTGAAAAGGGAAGCTTTAAATATGATTCCTAGCTCTTTTTTTTTGGACCTTAGTTGTTGACTCATCAGTGACTCTGTTTATGGTTTAGACTGACGAGGCTCTTCAGCAGTCAAGTTTGTGGGAGTTTTATGAGGATTGGTAAAAAGTGTCAATGCTGGAAACTGTGACAATTTTCTACCTACTAAAGGAATTTGGAGCTTGAGCCCCAGGAAAGACTCAGCAAGAACCTGATGTGGTTCTATAGCCATGCAGGAAAGCTCTGCCAGAAACGTTGCAAAACTTCACGGGTTGCTACAAATTCAGCATTTCTCCTCTGACTGTGCTCTGGACGTCTCTCTACAGCAGTGGGAGATCCGATCAGGAATAGCAGTCCCACAACCTCTGTCAGAGTCTTCTCTGTTGCTTAGAGGGCTGATTTGTGCAGTGTTTGGGAACAGAAATCTTCTCCTATCTGCAGCATTTGTTGAAAGAAGGAAATTCCTTTTCTCCTTTGCCTGTGAGGCCAGTTCTACAGAGAGAGGGATATTTACAGACAGTGTGCTGCTAATGTCACTAAATACCGAGGGGGAAGAAGAACGCTAAAAACCATCAAATAAGAGCTGTGTTTGCATATTTGCCTCCTCTAAAGAACTGAAAGGGTTGGCGTTCAGGAAGCTGTGTTAGGAGCTCATTGCCTCACCTGCTAGCGGTGCTCTGCAAACCTGCTCTGGTGAGCACTGAGGGGAAGTAGGATTGTACCAGAGAACACTGGAGAAAATACTAGATGTCTGTGTGTCGTGTAGTCACTGCGTTCTTTAAAGGAGGTAAAAACAAAGGCCACCGCAGAAGCAAATTAAAGCCCCTGGAGCTGATACGCTCATTGAAAGCTCTAACAGAGCTGGCCTGCCATAGAAACCTGCCTTCTTATTGTCATTCATTTTGGCCTCTGAAAAGGAATTTATGATCAAAGTTTTGTGTGAGCGCAACATAACGGCACAGTTAAGCACTGGGATCAGATTTTGGCAAAGTTGACCAGGGGCTTGAGCTGGGGGTTTTGCAGGGACTTTTTTCTGTTTGTTTGGGAGTTTTTGGTCTATTTCGTGTTCGGGGTTGCTTTTCTGCTTGTTTAGGTGGCACACATCCTGCAGCGAGAAAAGCACTTTCACCCTTAAAATAGAGCTTTAACTAGGATGAGTTTTAAAGGCTACTTCTAATCATAGCTCCATTAAAAAGAAAACCAAACCAAACCTATTTACAACATCTTTGTTGGACTCCATTGGGTTGGTGTTTCTGATTTTATAACTGCTACTACTGGTTTATAATAAATGCCAATCTACAGCATCTTTTATGAGCAACATCTCACACTGGAAATGAAAAAGGACCTGTGTGTATTGAAAATAATTCATTGCATACCTCTGTGGGTAAAATTTCCAGCTTGATGACTCTGCAGCAAATGCCCAGTGACCAATTTTTCAGTCAGATTTTTGACAATTGATATACCATAGTATAATTTTTCATTATGCAGGCTAATTACCAGTTGCTTAATTTGATGGTGTACAGAGTTTGCTTTACTCCGAGGGAGGCTTCTGATGGAGACAAGTTAGAGTGAGAAATAACTGTTAGTTACAGTGGGAGATGTCATGACAATTATTGAGGTGTTAGGAAATCCAGGCTCATTTCTTGTCTTTGTTGTGGGCTTGCTGCACAAGTCTACAGGTGGCTTTGTGGAAGGAGGTCATGTACTTAGGTCCATAGTGGAGAGTCTTACAACTGCTGTTGGATGATAATGGCAGGCGGTAGTTTGAGTAGGTCCAAGTACAGGTGGAAGAACTGTTGATTTCTGTGGCAGAAAAATAAAGATTCAAAGATTGTGATAGTGAAAGGAGTTATATAAACCTGTAAGAGGTAATTATAAACAAATGCCAGGAAAAATTTTGAGTGCATGGAGTTCCCTTTACAGAGTCATGCTGGTGCACGTGGAAATGTTAGAAGTAGCTGTGGAAATGCTGTCTTGTGGTGTGATCAAAGCAACAAGAGCAATCAGCCAGTTTAAGTTTTCTGTCTTCAATATCCATGGAAAACAGGAGTATTTATACATATACATATATATATACANGTGTGGGCAGCAGGGCAAGGGAGGGGATTCTGCCCCTTGGCTCTGCTCTCCTCAGACCCCACTTGCAGTCCTGGGTGCAGTTCTGGAGCCCCCAACACAAGCAGGACATGGAAGTGTTGGAGCCAGTCCAGAGGAGGCCACCAAGATGCTGAGAGGGCTGCAGCAGCTCTGCTCTAAGGACAGGCTGAGAGAGTTGTGGCTTTGCAGCCTGGAGAAGTGAAGGCTTCCAGGAGACATTGGAGTGGCCTTCCAGGATCTGAAGGGGGCTCCAGGAGGGCTGGGGAGGGACTATTGACAAGGTCTGGTAATGACAGGAGGAAGAGGAATGGGTTTGAACTGGCAGAAGGGAGATGGAAAGTAGATGTTGGGAAAGGGCTCTTTTCAGTGAGGGTGGTGAGACACTGGCACAGGTTGCCCAGGGAGGTTGTGGAGCATAGAATCACCCAATGTGATCTTTGATCACTCCACAACCTCCCTGGAGGTGTTCGGGACCAGGCTGGATGAGTCCTTGAGTGACCTGTTCTAGTGGGAGGTGTCCCTGCCTATGGCAGGGAGCTGGACTTGGCTGAACTCTGAGGTCACTTGCAACCTAACCATTCTGTGATTCTATGACTCTATTTTATAAGAAGAATGCATTAGAAGCTAAAAATGGATTTTGAAGACTTCCTTTGGAGTTCATTATAAGAAATCTCAACAGATGTTCCCCCTCTGCTGGTAGAGAGTTCGATGTTCAAGGCATGTCAGCGTATGCAGGCAAGTAAATTCATCTGCATCTGAGCATGTTTACACAGTAAGAAAGGCACTGTGACACAGTACAAGCTATTGTGTGTCTGCTCCAAGCATTCCAACTGGAAATACAGCCCAGCTGAATTCATCAGGTTCCCTCTCTGTTAGTTTTAGCTGACACATAAGTAATTAATGTCACATGTGCAGTGGGGATTGTACATTGCATTGTCAGTTAAGGTTATACCTAGCCCCTGGCCTATTCAGCTCGTTATTTACCTGCTTAAGAATTTCTCCCTGGTAAGCAACACTTTGCATTTATCCTTTTAAAGAGATTTTCAGCTAATTTAATTAATAATCTGCTTAAAGTACTCTTGTGTGCATTCTTGTCAGGGGAATTTCCCAATTCCTTCTGTGGTGGGAAACATAACAAATTTTGAATGTTTACTTCAGGTTCCCATAAAGAAGAGTGAAACTTAAGGGGGTATTGGAGGCAAGAGACAGAAATTACTCATGGTGAGAAACAAGTACTGTGATCCACTATGAAGTGTGACCTAGCAGGAAAATATAAACAAACAGACATCTTAAGTGAACCTCTCAAAGACCCTCATGACTTCCTTCTGCCTCGTGTGTTTGTCCTGACACTGGTATGAAATTTGTTGTCCCCACAAGCCTCAGCAGTTTGTGATTCTTCCTCTTTAGCAGAGGAGAGAATTGCCTGTCCAAAAGGGAAACAAATGCTACTGTGTCTTTGCGGCTTTACTCCAGCTTTTGAGTTTCATGTTTGGCTAAGTTAAAACTTTGTCTTAGATTCAGAGTCAATGGTCAGTGGGATGGCGAATCAGTTCCTTATTTTACAATGTCAAGTATTGTGACTGGTTATTTTATCTCCACGTATCAGGCTGTGTCTGTGAAATAAAATGCAAGTGCTGACTACTTCTACAGAATATATGCCAAAGTTTTGGGTTCTGAAACATGTTCCAAAATGGTGTTAGTTAGTGACAAATAGCATAACTTTGATTAAGGATTTGTAATAAATACTACTACACATCTCACTTATTTGTATGTCTTACTAATATAATTCAGGGTCTATTGCAATTGCAAATAGAAATATTTCTGTAGTTCATGTATTTGTGTACTAGTAGGAGTATGAAACTGAGTTACTCATTTACATTCAAAACACACTACCATTAGCATCATTAAAAAGAAGTCAAGCATATGAATGTAAGATATATATATGTATATATATATGTACTTATTCAGGATTAATACTGTCTTTCTGTATGTCTAGTCAGTGTAAATGAGACAGAATGAGCTTTTGGCCCCCTCAGACATAGGAGAGGACTGTGGATGAGGTCATCCAGCTAAAGCTAAGTGGAATTTCTTCTAGCAAAGACCCCACACCATCAGCCAAGCGGTTTTTTGCCTTCTCTTAAGCAGTGAACAGTCTTGGGATTCACAGAACTTTTTTTTTGTTTACATTGAAATTGATGCACAATATTAATACTTATTTTCCTTCTCCCCTTGTTGAATGAATTCCTAAGAAGGCAAGTTGACTTTTTTTTGGCACAAAAACAGATTCTCATTTTCATGTATTTTTAACTACTTCTAGATTTATGAAGGCCTCTTTGGTCGTGCTTTCTGTTCCGTTGAACACAATTGCTCTGCCTTTTCAGTCTCCTAGTTTGTTTCCATACAGCTGTTGGTGCTCGTGGCACGTGGCAGGTGTTAATCCATATCTATTGCTGTTTCTTTCCGGTTCATTTGTTTTATTAGATTGAAATGAAGAACATTTATGACTACTCACCCTTCAGTTTTATGCTTGCCTTTCAAGATAGTGTAATTGCTGTGTGCCGCTGATACTTCGGTTTGGGTTTACTTTTTTACTTTGCTTTGGCCAAGCAAATGGGATGTGGTTTATTTTCTTGTTTAACTATGACTAAAAACAAGCAATTACTGTTAGTAATGAAGTTGCCACCTTTAAAATAGTTTCATTTTTGTTTATTTTTCTTTGAAGTTACCAAATTGTTTTGAGCATTTTAGTTAAGTTTTGAGGCTGCATTGTTTGTATACCTACTCTATATACTAGATACTAGTATAAAGTAATGAAGACAGTTTGGCTGCTCCTACATTGGCAATTTCAGGAGCATGTTTTGTCACCTGCTTTCCTGCCTTGTGAAGCACTGGAACTTTGAAGAAACAGAACGTATGACCTTGAACCCTTGACATCTTTTAAAGAAAGGCACATATTGATAATGACAGATTGATAAACTTGGCATTAGACACCTAGCTGCATTTCTTGCCAAAAGTAATCCAGATGTGCATAGTTCATCCGCCTGCCATATGTGCACTGACATGTCTTTCTGTAGTCAGCTGTCTGCTGAGCATTGTTAAACNCCTCTCAGTCTTCTGTTCTCCAGACTAAAAAGTCCCAGGTCCCTCAGCCAAGTTTTTCCAAGTGACCAATCCCTTCTTGCATGAATTGTAAGATTCCTTCTTCCCTGAGATTTCCTTCAGGAGCTCCATATTCAGCCATGCAGCTCTCCTAGCACAGCTACCTGATGTTTTTACTCAGGGGCACACACCTGACTTGGGCTTGGAGGAAGTGGCCTTTAAAAATTAGCCAACTTTCTTGGGCTTCTTTTCCCTGCAGAGCCTTAGCCCATGGGATTGCTGCAAGCATGGGATTTCTGCACAGTTCATAGAATCATAGAATGGTTTAGG
>WAAF01014892.1:0-10839 GCA_013400475.1 Tricholaema leucomelas | reverse complement strand
GGATGAGACACTTAATGGCATGGTCTAGTTGATTGTCTAAAGCGGGGTGATAGGTTGGACTGGATGCTCTAGGAGTTCTCTTCCAACCTGGTTGATTCTATGATCCTATGGTTCTATGATAATCATAAATCCTGTGTTCTTACCTTCTGGAGTCTGGCAAATATCCTTCCTAATTTTTGAGAGCAGCAGGATTAAAGCACAGCATAACATAGCTGCATGAAAACTGAATGTGTGCCCCTGGGAGGTGAGAAAGGAAATTCGTTGTTAAGATGGGAGCTTTATGCTAACAGGAAAGCTCACGAGTCTGTGGTTGGCAGGAGTCTGATGAATCCCTGTCAGCCTAAGGGTATTGTGGATTGGACCACACAGAGAAGTGACCCTTTTGCTACCAAGTCTCTGTCCCACTCCCCCAACCTCCCTCTATCATGACTCATAACTCTTTCAACTTTCCTTTCACTAAACCAGAGAAAAGATACCAGGTCTTTCTGCTCATGCAGGTACATCAAAAGACTTGAGCTTTACACTTATTTTTTAGGTAAATTGTGACCAGCAGGATTAGTTCAAGAAAGAAAGCCTTATTTGGGGAATTCAGATACCAACTTAAACAGAGGAGATTCCTTCTGAGCACTGGGAAACAGAGGGTGGCTGAGCACTGGCACAGACTGCCCAGAAATGGAGTCTCCAACCAGGGACATGGTCCTGGGGAACTGTCTGTAGGTGGTCTTGCTTCAGAAGCAGATTCAAACCAGATGACCTTCAGAAGTCATCCCATCTCAACCATTCTGTGATTCTGTGACTCTGGCTACGCTAGCACTGTGATCTGTCTTACTAACTGAAAATGTCTGTCTGACTAGAGTGACCTTGAGCCTGTCTGCACATCTCAGTGAAGTCCTTTTATTTGTCATTGTAAACCACTTCCAGCAGCAAAGAGAGCATCCTCATAAATAGACTTCTTCTGGCACAGCCAGCCAACCACTATGAAAGAAGGTGCAGAAAAGTCAAGATTAAGCAAAGATAATGCTGTAATTGCTCTTTTTTTTCAGGGTGTCTTCTGTGCCTTGCTTCTCAGGTGCTGTCAAGTAAAGAACAAGCAAGGAGTGACTAGAAGGAATAACAGTGTTGTTGCCAGTGAACATTAAACCAGCAATGCCTAGGTGTGCAACAGCAGGAGCCTCCTATAAATGCAGTAGCTTCCTCATCTTCACAGAAGGCATGACACATTGCTTTCTCCTCCTTTATAAAGTATTTGCCTCGGTGCAAGCAAAGTATTTTGTTTTGTTTTGTTTCATTTTGGCTTGTTTTTTAAACCCAGCTGCTTCCTACAACCTTATGGGGGTAAACTCCACTCCTTAGAGAAGGTTCAGTATGTGTAATCAAGAGCAAGATAGAGAGCAACTCCTTTCAGGCACCTGGGTCAGTCTGCTGCAACAACAACAACAACAAAATATAACTTGCAACAACAACCACCACCAAAAAAAACACAAAACCCAACCAAAAAAAACCCAAAAAAAACCCCAAAAAACCTGCAACAACAACAATGTTTAAAAAAAAACAAACAAAAAAAGGAATCCTGCAACAAAAAATATAACCTTCTCTTTGGAGTTAGATGTTCCTTCCCCATTCATCTGAGGCACGATTGGAACAATTCTGCTTTCCTATGTCCAGTTGGAAACATGGATCATCACCTGCTCATCAGGTGATTAGAAGACTGAGAGGGGATTTAATAAATGTTTATAACTATCTGAGGGCTGGGGGTCAGGAGAAGTGGGACAGGCTCTGCTCACTTGCTCCCTGGAATAGGACAAGGAGCAATGGATGGAAGCTGAAGCACAGGAGGTTTCAGCTCAACACAAGGGGGAATTTCTTTACTCTAANAAACTGCAAATAGAGAAGGTTTCACCTCAATGTGAGGTGAAACTTCCTTACAGTGAGGGTGACAAAGCCTTGGAGCAGGCTGCCCAGAGAGGTTGTGGAGTCTCCTTCTCGGGAGACTTTCAAACCCTGCCTGGATGCATTCCTGTGTGAGCTACCCTGGGTGATGCTGCCTTGGCAAGGGGGTTGGACTGGATGATCTCTGGAGGTCTCTTCAACCTCAAAGTTCTTTAACTGTGTATCCATATCTATTTGCTAGCACAAGGCTGCTTGTATGTTAACTTCTCTTCCACTTTCCATTCTAGAAGCAGCAGAAAACAGTTAGCTCTGCTCTTTCTTTTTTCTTTCTTTTTTTTTTTTGGGGGGGGGGGGGTGTCAGTTTATTTTCTCTTGGCAGATAAAAAATTCTGTCAGGAAAATGCTGAAGTTAGAGGAGATACAGGAAAAGCAGCCCTAACAAGTGAGGGCCTCTGAGTTTTGTTTGTTCTAGTTTGGTCACAAGCAATCAAGCCATCTGCAGGAAACATTCTGCCATACCCACTGATTAAACAGAGCCCTTTTTGTATTGTCTTGTTTCACATGAAGGAAAGGGAGTAACTTCAAAAACTGCTTGGTCCCCATTTGGGCTGTTAAGGAGGATGAACTCAATTAATGAATTATTCCCTGTGAATTATTTATCCATCTCAAAAAACAGCCACAGTTTTTGCTGCACAAGGAGAAATTTCAAAGTAATACCACAAAAGCTGCCACTAATTCACAGAATCACAGAACCTTAGAGGTTGGAAAGGACCTCCAGAGATCATCCAGTCCAACCCCCCTGTCAAGGCAGAATCACCCAGGGTAGTTCACACAGGAATGCATCCAGGCAGGGTTTGAAAGTCTCCAGAGAAGGAGACTCCACAACCTCTCTGGGCAGCCTGCTCCAGGGATCTGTTACCCTCACTATCAAAAAGATTTTCCTCATGTGGAGTTGAAACCTTCTCTGTTCCATTTTGGAGCTGTTGCTCCTTGGCTGCTGACCACCAAAAAGAGATTAGCCCCAGGCACTTGATCCTCACCCCTCAGACATTAGTACACATTGATCACATCTCCTCTCAGTCTTCTCTTTCCCAGACTAAACAGCCCCAGGGCTTTCAGTCCCTCTTCACAGGGGAGATGCTCAGGTGACCCCGTCATCCTCATGGCTCTCTGCTGGACTTGTTCCAGCAGGCCCCTGGCTGTCCTGCACTGGGGAGCCTGAACTCTTGAACCATATTCCTTGGTGAAGACACAGTTTCTAGTGAGACCATTTAAAGAGGAGCCTGAACAAACTGCTTATGACATGTTCAGAGAAATGCTGACTTGAGCAAGTTTTGTCATTGACTTTAGAGCTAATGTTTCTTCTCCAGCTCAACAGTGGTCATAGACAACTGGTGTTGAGTTATCACAGGCAAACATGTCAATTTTTATACATGGCTTTCCAAACCAAAGCTGACAGTTTAACTCATCTACCTGAAAAAGGCATCCTCTGTGTGATGGCTTCCCTAAGGGGATATGGGCTAGAACATCCCATTCCACCCCTTTATTGTATTCTGTAAGTCCTGCATGGAACATATCATCATACACTGGGCACCAATTAATTTCTGTCCCTGCACAGGCCATCAATTTCTGTCAAAGTTTTCGTGAATGAACAGAAATATTAATTTATTTCACTTGCAGAGGAAGTGAAATAAAAACACTCTTGCCAAACTGAAGAGGAATTCAGCAAGGCACAGGTCCTGCATCTTGGTCGGTGCAAACGCAAGCACAACTCTAGACTGGGTAGGGAATAGCTGAGAACAGCCTTGAGGAAAAGGACCTGGAGGTCTGGGTTGATGAAAAGCTCAACATGAGCCAGCAGTGTGCGTGCAGCCCAGACAGCAACTGTGTGCTGGGCTGCAGCAAGAGAAGTGTGGCCAGCAGGGCAAGGGAGGGAATTTTGCCCCTTTACTCTGCTTTCATCAGACCCCATCTGAGTCCTGTGTGCAGTTCTGGAGCCCCCAACACAAGAAGGACATGGAACTGTTGGAACCAGTCCAGAGAAGGCCACCAAGATGGTCAGAAGACTGCAGCAGCTCTGCTGCGAGGACAGGCTACAAGAGTTGGGGCTCTGCAGCCTGGAGTAAAAAAGGCTTCCAGGAGACCTTGGAGTGGCCTTACAGTATCTGAAGGGGACATACAGGAGTGTTAGGGAGGAACTATTGACAAGGTCTTGTAATGACAGGATGAGGAGCAATGGGTTAAAATTGGCAGAGGGGAGATTGAAACTGGATATTAGGAAGAAGTTCTTTGTAGTGAGGGTGGTGAGACACTGGCACAGTTTGCCCAGGGAGGTTGTGGCTGCTCCCTGCCTGGAGTTGTTCAAAGCCAGGTTGGTTGAGGCCTTAAGTGACCTGTTCTAGTGGGAACTGTCCCTGCCTATGCTCGGGGGTTGGAACTGGATGATCATAGGATATCAGGGGTTGGAGGGGACCCAAAGAGATCATTGAGTCCAACTCCTCTACCAGAGCAGGATAATACAATCTAGCTCAGGTCACAGAGGAAGAGAGGAATGGAGGAATTCACCCAAAACTTTGCCACCAAACAAACTTAAATCACCAAAAAACCTAGTGCTCATTTTCTGTTCTCCCCCCCACTGCCATTTAGGCCCCAGACAGGTCAGATTCACTGCAGCACACAGCCTTGAAGGCTATGGGCCAGCAGGGTAACCTCTTACATAGTTAGTTACCCAGATAAGGATTCTCCTGGAGAAGATGTAAAGGCAGGGAGGAAAGAGAACGAGCTGACCTTGATGATTACTTTTAAAATGTTTGCAGAACACAGTCTCAAGTTGTGCCAGGGGATAGTCTGGATATTAAGAGGAAGTTCTTCCCAGAGAGAGTGATTTGGCATTGGAATAGGCTGCCCAAGGAGGTGGTGGAGTCACCGTCCCTGGAGGTGTTGAAGAAAAGCCTGGATGAGGCACTTAGTGCCATGGTCTAGTTGACTGGCTAGGGCTGGGTGCTAGGTTGGACTGGATGACCTTGGAGGTCGCTTCCAACCTGATTGATTCTATGATTCTATGATTCTGGGATTGAATAACATAATTACACAATCTGGGCGACCAGTCTGTCCTTTGGGACAGATCTTGGTGTCTGTAGTTTTTTAAGGAAGTCTTGGATATCCTGGAACCCCTCAAACCATGACAGTGTATACCTAGGTAAGTAGCTCCTGCCAGAGACTGCAGGCAGGAGGGAGAGAAAAAGAGAACAAGCTGGCCTCACTGTGAGCTTTATAAAGGGGTAGCAGAATCATGGGACTGAATGACAATTGTAGGACTCCTCTAGGCCCTAGAGGATTTTTTTTTAACCCTACAGTTCCCAACCTACAACCTCTCTGGAACTCTGTGGCTTTCTTCAGACAACTCTAGGACAAACATTGACACCAATGTCCTCTACAAAACAGACTTATGCATTACAGTCTGATCCTGCAGAGCACTGTGTTTCCAACATGGAGCAACTCTTTAAGTGTTCACCTGGACCACAGTAAAGAGCCCAATGCCTTGTAAGGCAAGTTCTGACACAGTATGTATGTGTTTTAAGTGGCAGAACGACACAACAACTGGAGCAAAGCTTTGAGGTTTTGTAGAACAGGTAAAACATAATGGGATTTTGTTTTATTTCAAGCAGGTAGTAGGAATCACTCCAACAATTTAATTGATGTGCCAGAAACGCATTAGTATTGTTGATACAGACTGTAAGGTTAAAAAGAAACAAATAACTCGATAGGTAATTAGTTTAATTAATTAATTAAATGGCAATCAGGCTATTCAGTCTTCTCTTTTCCAAAGTTACTCTTGTCTCACAGTCTGCCTGATTGAAACTGGCATCATCCAATTAGTGGAAAAAGAATTAGGAAAGGTAGACGTTGTTGTCGCTCGAAGTCATTCCTGTCGTTACTCTAAATAATCACTTCTTATAACCACAGACTACAAGGAGGGGGATGAGGCATCATGTTGTTGGATTAGCTTCATAACAGCTCTCTTTTTATTCTTTGATTTAAAGACAAAATACCAAAAAAGGTAAGACCAGACTTCCGAAAATAAACATGGAAATCCACTGAGTAGGGGAGGGAAGGAAGGAGGGAGGAAGGAATTCATGGACATACAGATTCCACAGCTGGGCTCTGCTTCCATGCGAGGAACGGTTTTAGCCCACTTACCAAAGAACTTGAAGTTTAGTATGTTCTTTAAACCCTTTTGTCCTGAAGCAATGGGTCAAGTCTCTACTGTGAAGTAGGGTTGCATTTTGCAGGTGTTTCTTCCTTTTGAAGGCAGCAGCCTTTCTCAGCATAAATAGTGCCCTAATCTTACCTGCATCTCACCCTTCCTTTCTGCTTGTCCTGCTGAGAGTGCCACAAATATTAGCGTGTTTACTTCAGTGCCTCAGGTCTTCTGTTCATGGATTTAGACTAGAATTTGAGCTTTCAATTAAAATGTCTTAAAAACAACAATCAGAACAGAGCCTAGGGAAGTTTGGAATCAGAAGACAATTACAAATATGGATTTTTATACTGAGTCAAAAAATGGAAGTTTCCTTCCCAAGAATCTTTTAATACCCAGGGCTGAGATGGGTGTCAAAAAGAACAAGATTATAATCAGTGTCTTCACCATGAAAACTAACACAAGGTGTGAAGTTGTGGTGGGCTTATTGGCTATCATCACAGATGGCAGGAAGAGCTGAAAACGTCTGCAAGCAAAGTGGCAAAGGCCCTGGTCTGTTCGTGTAGCTTTTCCTGACAAGAAATCCAAGCTGGACTCTCTGCTTATCTCCCATGTGCTTCCAGGGCTTGGGCAGGTGCTAGGATCTTGATGTGGTAATTTAAATATTACTATCATTATGCCATTCTTCTTCTTTTCTACAAGGATTAGCCAAAAACGTGCGTCCCAGTCCCAGCACGTCAGAGTCTTAGACGAGTGGATAAGATTTATTCATACAGGTGTCTGTGAAATTCCCCCCCTGTGAAATAGTTTACAAACACAACACGGGTGCCCAAAGTCTGGCCGTGTATTTCACAGTAATCAAACTCCACTGTGCCAGAAAATGAATCCACACTCCACGGATCAGTGTTACTCTCAGTTTGCTTTAAAATTAAGATGTATGCTGGTAACAGCAGCGCTGAAAAAAACCAGTTTAATTACTCCTGAATTCACAAGAAATCTTCTTTGGCCCCAAAGGATACAGAATTTACAGAATCACAGAATTAACCAGGTTAGAAGAGACTTCCAAGATCATTGAGTCCAACCTATCACCTAACCCTTCTAATTCACTAAACCATGCCACTAAGTGCCTCATACAGCCTCCTCTTAAACACCTCCAGGGTTGGGGACTCCACCACCTCCCCGGGCAGCCCATTCCAATGCCAATCACTCTTTGCATGAAGAATTTCTTCCTAACATCCAACCTAAACTTGCCCTGGCACAGCTTGAGGCTGCATCCTCTTGTTCTGTCCCTGTGTACCTGGCAGAAGAGACCAACCCCCACCTGGCTACAGCCTCCTTTCAAGTAGTTGTAGAGAGCAATAAGGTCTCCCCTGAGCGTTCTCATGATACAACAGTATCATGTTTTCAGAAATGTTGTCAACCATGTAGTAACCTCTTTCATAATATATGTAGTAATTTCTCGTTTTCAAGGAGTCTTTGGATCATAGAATTATAGAATCAACCAGGTTGGAAGAGACCTCCAAGATCATCCAGTCCAACCTAGCACCCAGCCCTAGCCAGTCAACTAGACCATGGCACTAAGTGCCTCATCCAGGCTTTGCTTGAACACGTCCAGGGACAGCGACTCCACTACCTCCCTGGGCAGCCCATTCCAATGCCAATCACTCTCTCTGTGAAGAACTTTCTCCTAACATCCAGCTTATACTTCCCCTGGCACAATTTGAGACTGTGTCTGCTTGTTCTGTTGCTGGTTGCCTGGGAGAAGAGACCAACCCCCACCTGGCTACAGCCTCCCTTCACGTAGTTGTAGACAGTAATGATGTGTTTGAGGGTCTATTTGGGTCTTACAACACACAACTGGTTAAAAAAAATTGGCATAAAAATAAAAAAACAATCATTTACTTCCTACTTACTGTATTCTTCAAAGGCTTCTCTAGAAAACATTGGAAGTGCCTCTTTCATTAATTGGGTGTTTGGTTCTGAGCTGTACATCTACCACTAGGCTCTAAATTATAACCCAAAAAGAAATGGCTCCAAACCAAAAAAAAATGTTAAGGGAAAAAAAAATGCCTGCAGGGATGTAGCAACTGCTGAGGCAAAAAAGACTTAGCTATTTCTGCTCATGGTATTTTGCTGCATTGTAACCCAGTTCCAGAACTGAGCAAATGAATAAGAGTTAAACAAGAGGGTACAATAGGGCCATATTAAAAAAAAAAAACACAGTAAGAGAGTTACAGCAAGGGAATTATGTAAACTAGCAACACATTAGTCATCCATAGGCATTTGCAGCAGAAATATTAAGTTGCCATGGAAGATGTTAATGGTGTTTAAAAGCTGACAATGTGGGTGTATCACCATTAGAGTTACTGACGGTCAAAAGATATGTCAGGGCTCAGGCAGGTTTGATCTGTCACCTATTTATTATTTACAAACCACCATTTCTTTATGTCAGTGTAATTAAGGTCTACATGACCCAGAATGTCTCTTGGAGAGGCAATGTTAAAGAATTGAGGTTTACACAGGTAAAAAAAATCATCAGGAGAAAAGTGATGGTGTTAGCAAAAGAAAAACTCAAAAAGGATGCTAAAGGCTTATCTTGCAAGACTGGAACAGTGGTGATGACCATTTATCTGGGGTTCTAATTTAAATTCCCAGAGACTCTAATAATTTTGATAGAACCACTGACAATTTATATTAATTGCCCTTCCCTCCCCCCTCCCTCCTTCCCCAAAGAAAGGAATTGGAAGTGAGAGGAAAAGGTAAGCCCACCCAAATAAATCAGTCTGACTCAATTTGGAAGTNGGACCACCTGGGGTCAGGACCACCTGAGCTCAGGTTTCGAGTTCAGGGACACTCCTCCTGGAGTGTTAACCATATACACCATTAACAAAGCAGTACAAGTACCACATCTGCCTTCTTTATTTTTACACCCAGTAGGAAGCTTTTGACTCATTCCGCTGAGTAGGACTAATCATCAAGACAATTAAAGCATGAGACTTCTTCCAGCACAATTATACTGGATAGCTTTTGTTCCTATAGATGTGTGGTTCTGACATATCAGGTTTGCACTCCTGATAATCAGGAGTGCTTCTTGTCCAGTCTTTTTATCACAGATCCCCATACTTATATTTTCAGTGGGAACACAAACCACTTTGACTCCTAAGCTCATGTTAAGAGTAAGGAGACCCCTTTCTCAAAAGTCAGCTCTATGGAGGTAGTGCCTCCATGTGTGCCAGTAGGTCACTATTGGATGTAGTGCCAACATAAAAAATGCCAAAGGTGCTCATCTTCAGTTGCTCCAGTAGGTTTCACTAAAAAGACTAAGATGCTCATCAAACAGTACTACCATTACTTTCAGAATCACAGAATTAACCAGGTTGGAAAAGACCTTCGAGATCATTGACTTCAAGCTGTCACCTCACCTTTTAATTCACTAGCCCATGGCACTAAGTGCCTCATCCAGCCTCCTCTTAAACACCTCCAGGGACAAGGATTCCACCATCTCCCCAGGCAGCCCATTCCAATGCCAATCACTCTTGCTGTGAAAAACTTCTTCCTAACTTCCATACTGAACCTTCCCTGGCACAGCTTGAGGCTGTGTCCTCTTCTTCTGTCACTGTATGGCTGGGAGAGGAGACCAACCCCACCTGGCTACAACCCCGCTTCAGGTAGTTGTAGAGAGCACTAAGGTCTGCCCTGAGCCTCCTCTTGTCCAGGCTGAACACCCAAAGACCCCTCAGCCTCTTCTCACAGGGCTGTGCTCCAGCCTCCTCACCCACCTTGGTGTCCTTCTCTGGACATGTTCAAGCACCTCAACAGCTTTCCCTTTCTTAAACTGAAGGGCCCAGAACTGGACACAGGACTTAAGAACTGGTAGTCAGTTTCTTCTCAAATACAAGCAACACTGTTCCGACAGTTTTCCTCAGCATAATAGAAACAGAGCAAGCTGCAGAGGCGTAGCAAAGCAAAAATGCTTCTCTGGGCAGGTGAGGAAAGAGGTGATGGAAATGACCTAGATAACACCACTGCAGATCAAGAAGCCATTTCAGCACCACAAGGACATACTCATTCCCAGGTTTTCAGAAGCTCACTATTACTAAATGGATGCTTCTCCTTGCTGCTTTAGCTATCTTGACAGCACAATTGATTTATTTTTTTTGTCCAACATGACAGTTCAAAGTCATTCTTGCAGCTGAGAGTTAAGCTCACAAGTAGTGCAGGCAGAGGCTAGTTCAGAAGTTTTTGTCCCACTACAAAGATTTATGTCAAGATATGTTCCTTAGCATTACAGCCAAGCACTTAGATATGAGACAGCCTTGCTGCTACTTCCTCTCTTCTAAATGGTAATATCTGACCTGTCCAGGTGGAATTTGCATGAGAGAGAAGTGCAGTGGCAAATGATGAGTTCCCAGACAGCTGTCTTTAACACCTGCATCACACTGCTGCTCTGTGGGTTTTCTTCTTTTGCTAGGCCTTTCTGTCTGTTCACCTGTGTCTTGAATTCTAACATCCTGTTTCAACAATTTGATGGACATGTTTTATCATAACTTCCTTGCTTGGTTTCTCCAAGGTGGTAAGATTTTTAGTTTCCTGTTATGTATGTCCAGCAAGGCAAAGGAGCGGATTCTCCTCCTCTACTCTGCTCTCCTGAGACCCTACCTGGAGTACTGTGTGCAGTTCTGGAGCCCCCAACACAAGAAGGACATACAACTCTTAGAGCAAGCCCAGAGGAGGCCATGAAGATGCTC